>VYZQ01027477.1:24197-57960 GCA_013400655.1 Mystacornis crossleyi | reverse complement strand
ACTTGTGCAAAGCATTTGATGCTCTCCCACCTGACATCCTGGCTGTAAACTGGAGAGCCATGGATTTGATGTGTGGATGACTTAGTGGATAAGAAACTGACTGGATCTTTGCAGTCAAGGAGTTGAGGTCAGTGGCTCGACGTCCAGCTGCAGACCAGTGAGGAGTTGTGTTCCTCAGCACTGTTTGTCGGTGACATGGACAGTGGGATTGAGGGCACGCTCAGCAAGTTTGCCAGTGACACCAAGCTGTGCCATGTGGGCACCACTCTGGAGGGAAGGGATGCCATCCTGAGGGACCCTGGCTGGGGCTCCAGAGCCCATGATGCTGCACTAATGTTTAGTCACTTAACTCCTCTGGTTTTCAGACAGCTTTCTTACCTGTTTTGACATGGGTGTCTCTACTTCTTGTCATTAGTTATGTATAGGCAGCTCCGTTTCTGAATCTGCTTCACACTGTTTTTCGTCTGTGCTGTGTGCAGTGCCTCAAGTACATTGTTCTGTCATTTCTTGAACAATACAAAGCCAAGGCAGCTGCAGCTTTTGCACAGGGGAACTTATCCTTGGCAGGACAGGTGATCCATGAAAGTGAAGAGATGTATTCGGATACATTCCTTGAAAAGAAAGAGAAACAACAATCTCATCTTTATTCTGCTGCCCTCAGCGCTGTTCCTCCTTATAGACCTGTGAGAGACCTGATTTGAGTGATTAGCAATGGCAGTGTTCTGGAGCAGACATCATTCTTTGCAGAGATAACAGCACAGAGATGATTAAGGAGGATCATCTGCATCCTAGAGGAGCTGTGTTGATGAGAAAACACAGATAATAAGGACCTAAATTGTTTCACTTCAAGATTACAAAATAATGCCAAAGCTAGAATTTATACTTGAAAATGCATTGAATTGCAGTATGTAGGCTATGTAGAGTGAGCTGTTCTTTGTTAACACACAAGCTATCCCTTTTTCTATTTGTTGTCATATGGAGATGGGATTCGATTTGAGAGCTGAAGTGAAAGGAATATAGAGAAGATTTTTCCATGTTTACCTTGAATTTGCAATTCCAATTTTTGTGTTTAGTGCAGAGTGACAGTTTAGCAGTTGAGGATTATGACTGATCATTTTTATTCATGGTCTATTTTTATAAATCACTTTTAATGATTCAACTGAATTTTTGGCAAAGCTGTGGTCTGCTGATTGCCTCTGCACTTCAGTTAATATTGTTAAAGCCAAAGTGGAGAAACTAATCTAAGGATTAGAGGACAGTAGAAGAAACACGGGAGTTTACCTCAAGGACAGCACGGTAGATTTAACCTCCTGTGTTGCTCCTTGTCTCCAAGCCTGTGGCTTGCCTACTTTCTCCACCAAAGACCAGGAATTCTCCTTTCTTTGAACTGACACTGTTATAATGTCTGCCACTTCAGAACCTGGTTTTTGAAGTGTTAGGAGTGACCTATTCCATTGTGAGTTTGACTTCAACTGAAAACACTGACCTTGAGAAATAAGAGCACTTTTTTCCTTTAAACTGAAGCAAAGGAGGAACAAAAGCCTGAGTTTTAGAGAATTATCCACTAGTCTGAGTGTGTCTTCCTGGCAGGTTTAAAAGCGTGGAGGTTCCTGGTGTTGAATATGTTTAAAGTTCTTGCATTTTGCCACCGCAGGACTATTTGCTGTTTTCTTCTCAGTGCTTCGGTGCATAAGCACCATGGAATAGGCCAAGGCACTGAGAAGTTGTTGTGTGAGGCATTTTGCAGACAGTGCTCTTGTGTTGTGGGGCGTCCTTGATGGGACCTCTTCAGAACATCTGACTCATCTGCTGCGCATTCATCCACCGCTCTTCAGATGAAAGGACAATTAAATACAAATGGCCCGAAATATGATGAGTCTCTGTATTTAGCAAATGCTACAAAGATCTGGTTTAATGTTTCCTCCTTGTCAAAATGCTTTTCCAGTCTGTTTGATATTTTTGGCTTTAATAGCTATCATTCTACTGTTTGTGGTATGTTCAGCATGTCATTCACGATGCAGCAAACACTTGCTGCAGCAATAAACAAGTGGGAAGTGTCTGTGCAGTGCTGAATGTTTCTTGCTAAGCTGGATGGAAGGAAGGGCTGCAGTTATTTTGGAAATGCATGGCTTCACATGGAGCCATGTTTTCATCATGTCCTTTTGTACTCAAAGCAAGCTGTGCTAGATCACAGTTTTCTGAGGAGGGATCTCTGAAATTTCAGTTGGGAAATTAAAAAATAACCATCACTCAACTTGAATCTTGATGATGGATGTAGGGACCAGTTGTGTCAGGGAATGAAAATAACTGATAGACTCGTGACAACACATGCTTTCTGTGTTTATCCTGATGCTGCTGTGGTCCATGTTTCCCAGTGTGCATGTTCATCCTGTGCAATACAGATTGCTTTGTATCCTCCGTATGGTTTCTTTTTTTCAGGGAATGACATAATGAATGCCCATGTTTTCATGGTGCTTTGCAGTCAAAGTTTATTGCTGTTCTTTTCAGTGCAGTTGCAGTAAGAGGTCATTTTTGTTTAAGTGTTTGAAAGATAGCTTTGGTTTTAGCATATTCTTGTTTTTTTTTCCTTTTCCCCATTCATGTTGCAAACTATTAGGCAGCTGCCTACAAGACTAATCTAAGATACCTGTATGATGACAATTAATTGCTTATATAACTGATAGATTAATGTATACATATTATTACCTTAACATATAGTCACAATGACATTGAAAATGGAACAGTTTGGTTTTAAAAAAAATGACGACTGTTTTTGACTTATCACGAAAATTCATTAGAGGCCTCTTTTTAAGTAACACTATAGTTGAAACTTTAAAGGGTATCAAAAGAAATAACCTGATATCATTATATATCATCTCTGTGCTCTGTGAGTGGCTTTTGAATATTTAGTTGTTTGACTGGCTACTGTAAATGTCTTTATTTTGAATGCTCAGAGTGAGAGATTTGTCTTTTTGTGTGAGAGAAACGAATTGAACTTTGAGCAGTAAAATCTGGTTTAGGAAAGTTTGAGAATATGTGTATGGTAACTGATCCAGTAAGCTGCTTAAAAAACCCACTTTGTGTGTTAGGGAGGGCGATAAATGCAAAAAAAAAGCTGAAGTGATGTGTAGTTTCTCACTTGCTAAGCAAGTTGTACTTTGGTGTGTGTTGTGAGTTTTTTGGTTTGGTGTTTTTTTCCCATTATGGACTGGTGTCTTTTATGAGTTGGTCTTGATCCATTTCTTTTGAGAAATGGCATTGAGTTTTCCTTGATTGATTTTGTTATGCTGTTTTAGAGATGCAGTTATGAAAATTTTAATAGAGAGATGGTCCCTTTAATATTCTTGCATCGAGTTCTTGGCTTATCAATTAATTTTAAGTGACAATAAAGGAAAATAAAGGCCACAGAGAAGTGGGTTCTGAGTACAGCTCACTGTGCGAGTGACAAATTGCAATTAAGGATGAAAATAAGAGGTCAAATCGTTGAAATTATTATTGGGGGTGGGGAAACCCAAACAGGATGTATCAGAAGATTGAAACTACAGTCTGCATACAAAATGCAGCAAGTCTGTGTTGAATTAGGTGTGTTTGTGTGCTCTGCATGCCCTGTGTAGGAGAGTAACACTAATCTTGGCAGCACTGTAAGAACACTGAGAGTTTACAGTCATGTCACAGGCAATGAGGAAACAGGATTTATTTCTCAGGTTAGTCAGTTCTCTCTGCCATTCCCCTGAGCAGGAAATTGAGAGCACTACCAAACTTCTGGAACCCAAATGCCACTTTTTGCCTAGGTAGCCATCCCACTTATTATGTGCTTTTCTTATCCTATTAAGACATGACCGTGGTTTGTAAAGAGTGTTTATGGCCTGGGTAGAGAGACATTTAACATTCATAGCAAAGTCATTTCTGCAAGTTAAGAATAGCAGTGTGTTGCGAGCAGAGCCTAGCTCACCAGCTCTGGGTCTGTAATTTTTGGAAAGCAAAGAGGAGGTGATACTGGTTCCCAGCACTGTGCTTCCTGCCACCCCTACCGATTTCCCTGCAGCTGGCGTTGCAGAGAGGGAGATGGGAAACCAAAGTCACACCAAGGGAATGGCAAAGGAGAACTCCCGCGCTGCCTTTGCGTGCCAGGGAGCACGTGCTGTGTGGGTACAACCTAGAGGCTTTCCAAGTATCGCTTTTGCGGATGAGGCTTGGTTTAAAATGACCAAAATTGGTCTGCTGGGATTGTACTGCAGCAGTGAGGTGGCAGCCAGGGCCAGGCTGCTCTGCAGTCTGTATGGGAGACCAGGAAAGGTCGATTTCCTGACAGATGGAGTGGTGTAGGAGAGGACTGCCATGGGATCAAGTCAGGAGGTGGAGACCCACCCAGCATGTGATGACTGAGGTGTTACAAATGTGACTGTGGGCAAGCCTTAATCTTCATAAATTAATTTTTAGTTTGGTGGTGTGTTGCAGTTAGAATTCCAAATGAGTACCTCACTTGGAGATCTCTGAAAGTATCAGGAAATGAAAAGAGACTAAAAGTACTTGCAGCAGTAGCCGTGGCTTTTGCAGACAGGCATCAGCTGTCAGTAGTGAGGCCCTAACAATGACACCAAATTGGCAGCTCTATTTAATGTGCTTATTAGTAGCAGAATTGCTAATCTAAGTTGCCTTGTAACTCTCTGATCTCTTTATGCCCATAGTTAAGTTAAAATTCCTTAAATTAAAAATGCTGGCTGGGTCCCATCCTTCTGCATGGATTGTTCTAGCAACAGTGCACCATGACTGCAGCTCTGAGCTTAGAGACAACTTTTGATCCAGCTCATTGCACCTCTGAAGGATTTCTTTGCACCAGCAAATACCAGAAATGCTCAGTAATGTCCTTCAGATGCACGATGCAGTTAATGCCTGCTAATCAACTGTGGGCAGTGCTGCAAAATTACTTTAAAAATGTACTTGGTTTTAAGACAAAGTCTCTGTGAGCAGCAACCTTGGAAGGTGACAGAGCTCCAGTTCTGCCTCACTGACGTGATTTTAGTTGCCTTGTTCGTCCACGAGAAGCCTGAACAGGAAGGTTTCAGTGTAAAATGCACCCAACCTAGTTTAAGGTGAATCAGATCTAACCTAGGATAAGTGCATGGGCATGTTCCAAGTGCAAGTGAAAATATGGTTTGAAGCTAGAGGTTGGTGGAAGAGGCCCTAAAGCATGCAGTTTTTCATTCTCAATTTGTCATTAGGACTGTTGCAGAGAAGGGATTAACAAATCAGTGCAGGCTAAAACGAGAGAAAATCAATAAGAAACTGTAGTGAACTGGAACAAAGCTATCAATTTGCAGTGTTCTCTGCAAAGAAACCTCATCCATACCTCCTTTTATGGAAGGGAAAATTATGCCAAAATGATGATGATTTGAAGTTAGAGTAATTGTTTTTTACCTGGCTGACCCCAGAACTTTAGGTCGAGAAACTTCTGGTGTAAATGCTGCTTATCTTTCCTATTTCAGTTGTGTTGATGAATTTTATTGGCAGGTTCTATAAGAGAGGAATCTTAGGGGAAAATAGTCAAGGAGAAATACATCATTTAAGTTACCCGTACAGGAATTTGCTCGAACAGTCTTTTTCATGATTTGCTTTTTTGTATTAGTGGAAGTGACTTCGTTAGTTGTTCATTGTTTTTCTGTCTCCTTAAGAAGAATGTTAGTGCTGGAAAGTTACTCTTTAATAGGTAGTATGCACTGTGTTGGTAGAGAATATACTGCATTACTGGGTCGGTTACTGCAGGTGAATGAGATGGGAGAGACCTTAGTGGTGCCAACTCTACCTGTTTGTTGTGTTGTAACACTGGTCCTTGCAAACCCGTTTGTCACTGTGGGGCCATCATCTCACCAAGGCAGTGCCAGCACACAGACTGCCTCTCCCTGCTTGTAATTTAGGGGGTTTGGATTTGGTTTGAAGCTAGGTTATGTTTGTACTTTTGTGCCGGTGATGGCGTTTGTTTGTATTTGTCTGAGGTTTCCAGCTTTCACTTACGAACCGATCTCTCAAACTCTGGGCCTTGCCAGTCTTTCTGGCCTTTGTACTTCGGTTATAAGTTATTGTAAAGCTACTGTTTAATGAAAGATTCAGCAAGGAGAGACTTAACGTTTCTGCTGTGGTGCTGAAGGTGTTGCTGTGCCGTGGCTCACAGCAGCTTTCCAAGGCTGCTGTACTGGGTAGCTTGCTCAGTGACAGGGACCTGTTTGTCCTCCCACCTGGTGGATCATCTCCTTTGCCTCTTGGCTGCCTTTCTTTAATTTAAACTGAAGTTGTCAAAGGCAGAAGCTGCTTCTGGACTCTGTTTTACAGATGGACTAATACCGTCTGCACCTTTGCCTCAGCATTCAACCAACAGAACTTTTTTTGTGGAAGGAGGAGGGGGAAGGGGAAGAAAAAGTAAATGTGATTCATCTAGTCCTGTGAGGACAAAAATGCTAAACTGTCTCCTGTTTTAAAACCTGCCTAAGGGTTTTTTTGTTGTCTCCTGGAAATTGATTGCTGAGGTCTCTGTAAATTCAGTGGATTTGCATCTAATCAGATGCCAGCAAAGACTGAAAAAGACGATGCCTTGCAGTTTTTTGTCATAGAAAAAGTAAATAAAAAACTTATATTTTTAAAAAATTTAATTCTCAGAGAGAAAAAATTTGACAGTTTCTTAGAAGTGATTTTGAACATGCTTCCTTCTACAGTTTGCCACTTTAGCTCCCATTTTCACAGTTCCTCTTTCCCCTCCCAGGTGTAAAACTAATGTAAACAATCCCTTCCTTGGTAACAAGTGCATCAGGATGCAGTAAGGAGTTTTTAGGATGTGTTTGTTTTTACAGAACATTGTTTGGCATAATGTTGTTATCTTAAGTGTTAAATTAACAAGTATTAAATAGCCAGATGTCTTACTGGTGATTGCTTTGGTGGAAATCCCTTTTGTCCAGCTATTTTTATTTTTTTTGAAGTTGTCAAGGTTTTCCTGCAGCCTCCACTGTTAGTTGATTTCAAAAGTGTGAACCCATTTAAAGCCTTGGAAATCTGAGACCATGATTCATTTCTATAGAAAGAAAAGGAAAAATTAAATAGTAAAAAGCTAGGCTCTGCTGGACCTCACAAGAGAGTACCGAGGGGAAGGGATTTAACAGTGGGGAGGCATTTAACAGTGTCTAAGAGATCAGACAATGATATTACAGTGTCTAACATTTAATTAAGTGTTACGACAAGACACATTGCTGGTGTTTATAACTATACAATTCCTTTATTGCTTTTTTATATGCCAAGATGTTGTACTTTGTTGTGTTCTGATGCAAACACAGGACATGATTTTTGCTTCTTGGATCTTATTTCTTGCTCATATCTCCTCTGTTTGGCCCCCCTATTTTGATTTCTCGTGTTTTTTTCTTTTTAATGTGTGGATGAAGGGAAATCCTTTTTCTTCAGTACTTTTGGGAAAGTGTTTATGACTTAAACACACAAAAGTAAATTCCAGAAATAGAAAACAGTGAATTGATTTTTTTTTTTCCTTTGACTTCTTGATCTGCTACTGCTCCTTTTTTAGGATTTAACCACTGCAAAGAAAAGATAAAGGCACCCTGATTTTTTTAAAGATGTATTACTGACTGTGGTAATGCAGTTAAAAGGAAAAAGGAGCACCCACTTTTAGGGTAAACAGCTCTGTATCTGTAACATTTAGACAATAATTGGTTTACGACTATAAAAAAAATCCAACTTTGGGACTTCTGGGAGTATTGTTACAAGGTTTTTTTCAAAATTTTGCCAGAAAATAAGGACAGGAAGTGAGAAAGCACTACAAGATTTTTAATTATTGTGGGCAATTCAAATTCTTGGTTGAAATGTATCTCTTCCTTGCCATAAAAACCATGTAGGGAGATGGCTCTTCTCAGTTTGTGTCACTGAGCTCTTCCTGTTTGGCTGTGAAGTCTTCCCAGGGGATTAGATCATTGAGGCTGCTGTGATACTGGGCAAGCAGAAGTTCCTCACCTGGCTGCATACAAGCCTGCTGAGGTGAAGCAATGTCTGTGGCATGATGGGAGCCTGCAAGTCCTGCCATTAGCCTTCTCTTGGGGGGAATGTAATAGTTGGGGCTCAGCTGTTGTAGCTGTGGTGGTGAGTTCAGCACATCAGCAATGCCCTGCAGCTGCTTTCAGAACACCTTGGAAACTCAGTGGATGAGAAACACAAGTGGAATGAGCGTGTTTGCTGGAGAACAGAGGTGCTGTCTTGATTCTTCGTCTGTGGTTGTCATATATTAAAGCTCTATAAAATCATCTCAGTAGTAGTCTGGTCCAGTTTGCAGTTTAGCATTACAGTCGTCGCTGGGGAAGGTGCTGTGGGGCTGGCTCAGAGGTAGAAGTGGTGGAAATGTTCCTGCACTGAAGTCTGGAAAGCATTGCAGTAACTTCCCATGTTGGCTGCTTGCAGCTTGTTCAAAGTTCCCGCTGTATGATTGGTTGCTCTTAGACCGCCTGGCTTAATTCAGTGTACAGGTGTATCTACAAGGGATGCTGCTGTGGATTTGTGAGGCAAATCTGTCTCAACATCTTACGTTTAGAGCAGCTGGCAAAAGGCAGTCTTTTCACCTTAACTAGCCTGCCTTGAGTACGTGTATGAAGAACTGATTCCCAGTTTGTGTATGAAGTCTGAAGCCTCTGTTTGATCCTACCTTTTGTTTCGTCTTCTTGAGTGGATTGTTGGGCAGGGAGAACATTTATTAAAACAATTCTTAGCAGTGGTGGAAATACGGGTATTTGAGAACCTAGGTTTTATTACCAGTGATCTTATCTTGAGCTAGTAGGTGTCAGCTTGTCTTTTGAAAATTTGAATTTTCCATGTCTGAAAGGATTACTTTGAAAGTGCATGCCAGATTCTTTAGAACACACAGATTGATTTTTTTTCACTTCACAGTGAATCTGATGTTTTCACTGGGAATGCAAGTCACAGGTTGTGGTGGGAGGGGATGTTGTCAGTCTTCAGAAACCAAAAATTCACAATCTTCTTTTTGCTGTTTCATGGCACTTGTGCTTTGATTCCTAATTCTGTTTTAAAAGAATACAAGATATTATTTCATGGTTACTCTACCAAATAACCTTAAACAAATGAGATAAAAGTGACTGTCATCACAGATTTCCATTAAAAGTTTACTGCATATTCCTATGACTTTTTTCCTCTTTGATACTGCTGATTCTACTCAAATTTTTATCTGAGACCTCTGTCACACAGAATTGAGGCTAAGAAAAATGTAGAGACTTACAGAAATTCATTTACATGGTCAGTTGTAAAACTTTCTCAGGAATTTTTTTTTTCAGTTTACATGTTAGACATAAATCTCCTAAACAAAACATAATGTGGAGATTTGCAGCTTGTGAAAATGAGAAAGTACTTGGAACAGAGTAATAGAAGGCTAGGCTCTCTCTTGGTTCATCTGTTTTCATTAAGTCTTACAGGATTAATTTGCTGTCTCTGGTTTTCCTTGCCACAGCAAATCTGAAATGCAGACTGCCTGGAGGAACATGAAAAGCAAAAAGCTTGTGTCTTTTTACTTAGAAAGATTAAGATAGTATTTATGAATTACAGTGATGGTGTTTAATAATCTTAAGATACACGTTTTAACTTAGCTGACAAGCTGTTCAGAAATATGAAATAAGATTTGATGTGGTTTTCATGTCTTTAATGTTTGAGAGATAATGTGCCCCATCCCCATCTCTTTAACAAATGAGGACAGAGTAGTGTCCTGTTCTGCTTTTCTGCATAGTACATGGAGACATCTTCAATGTCTTGTGGCCAAATGAGTCAGGAGTGCACAGCTGGTATTCAGGGTCTTCAAGGATGGCTGGTTTTGTGTGTGAGGCTTCTGTTTTGCAGTCAGATTGGCAGAAAGCCAGTGAGAAAGGAGCATTTATTCACTTATGTTGCATTCATGCTCAGCATGCCATGCCAGAGAATTCTAATGAAGTCATTTTATCTGAGGACTTCAAATTTAGTAATCCTAAGTATGTGAGGGCCTACTGATGTATCTCTGCTGAAATTAAATACACATTCCATGTTGTTCTTTCAGCCCTCTTTTTGCTTGTACTCTCCCCCTTTTGCTTTACTTACTGCCAACTTCTGTTAGATAACCTGTGCTACTAGAGAGATTTCAAATTATACTGCTGTTTATTATCTTTTTGGCAACAGGTAACGTGCTTCAGAAATATCTCTTCCATTCAGTGAGACTGCATGTGCTTTCTCTTTTGAATCCTGTGTTTGCAAGAGAAACATTCTCGTCTTTTGTAATTATGGGACTAAACACTCTATTTTGATAGTTTGAGAAATCAGGACCAAAGTCCAAAAAACTTCTACTCATATTAGATAAATATGATTGTGATGCACTTGTACTGTATGGTTATACATTTATTAAGAGAAATGTTTAATACACCAAACAATACACATGTTTGGATTCCATCTAACTCTCTTACTCAGTGCTGTATGTTGGCTGACACTCAGTGGGAAGAGGAATCAAAACCATTAAAGCACTTGCAACGGTGATGCTAAATTAGTTTTATGTTAGCAAAAATGGATCTATGAATTCTAGCTTAGTTCCTCAATGAGGCCATTTTATTGTAATTCATTTAGTAATTTTTGGTTAAATTCATGGTAAGGCAGACACGTAAGAAGTGTTGGGTTTGTGTTACATGTAATTTACATACACCTGGAAATAATTGAGGAGGATTACTTCCATTTTAGAGAACTGGTATTAGAAAAGCCGTGGTTTTTACATTTGTCCAAGTTGCACTGTCCAGCACTTCAGGTAATTTGCTTTCACTCATAATTTATTTGACAAAGATCTCTCATGCAGGACCGTAATCATTATGCAGGCCTTCGCTGGAGCTTCCTCGTGAGGTATTTGGCTGCTGTGCTTTTTCCTCTGTTTCTTCCCCTTGCTCTCTTGCCCAAGAGAGTTGTTGTTGTGTAGCCCTACTGAGAGCCATCTGGTGTGCCTGCTGGGCAGCCAGAGCTGCACACCTAAACAAGGCTCTCACACTGTTCACATTTGTCACGGTGCTGGACTGCACCTGGGAGAGACGGTCTGCAGGGACAGCTTTGTTACCTCTTTTGAAAATGTGCGTTTGGCCATAAACTTTTGGATACGTCAGTGCATTATTTCTTACAGAAAATACTTTCTCCAAAGTTTATGTGGCTATAAGCAGGTGTCCTTGGCATTTGAAAGCTCTTCACAGTCTACAGTGAGTTTGGACCCTCAGGGGGTTAGCATTCAGGCCTGCCAGTCACTGTCTCAAGGACACTGTATGCTATCCATTCTCCTGCTTGTGGAAAGAAGACACTTCTATACTGTAGAAGCCTGAAGGTATGGCTTCTTACTTATCATTTTTTCAGCTAAGGCCAGTACATTGAGGTGAGATGCAGTGGCACTTTTATTTCCCCTGGATCAGTGTCAAACTTTTCAGCTGAGTTTTAGAGCTGACCTGTCTGATCCTTAAATAGTCTTTTTCTTGCTCTGCCTATGTAGCAGCACATTCCCCCCATCCTTCCCTGGCAGATTCTGCTACCAGAGTTGCTGAAATGAATAAAAGACACAGTGGTCAATGGTTACATTCTCCACCTCCTTCTCAAAGCATAAGCACTGCTACATGTAGAAAAATCCCCAAATATTTCTCTCCTATAATTCTGTCTTTTTAAGACACTTCAAACCTGCCATTACTGGATGGAGATGTGTGAAGACTTGAAGCCCAGCACACTGCCAGTCATAACAAGGCAAACTTCCCAATCCTGAGGGAGCAGAAGGAGTGCACCTGTGGATTTACATGACTACAAAATTATTTTGTCAGCTGAGTACACATAAGCCCAACTGCATCTTCCCATCTAGAAGTTGCAAAGTACTGTTTGTACTGCGGCTCTTGTCTCATTGCCATGCTAAAATCAGAAAGCATTGTGTACCTGTCTTCTGCTCTGAGTCATGTCCCAGTGGGCAGGGTTCTCAAATAATCTTTGCAGGTGAGCTGGCTCGGAACAGCAACACAGTTCAGAGCTTATCTTAGGCAAACAGCTGCAAAAGGAAGAGGGGTAAAACCCGCATAGTTAAATAGAGCACTTCAGTGTCTGATAGACAGAGGAGAATAAAAGGCATGAGGTAAAAGCCAGCAAGCATTCCTATGTGCAGTATAACTCTTCATAGTAAATCTCTTGTAGAGAACCCATTGATCCTCTTTTGCAGACAGCACTCGGCTCTGTAATACTCTTGACAGGAGACCCGAAAGGCGGCAGGAGTTCCTGCGTCGAGCCCAGTGTCGATATAGAGAGGTGCACTCAAGTCAGTGGAGCTCTGCAGTGTCCAGAGGAGTTGCCCACCACGTTGTAAAGCTGTAAGATTGCTCAGTTTCTGGTGACTGTCATAAAAACGAATGGTATAAAAGGTATACACCTGAGATTCATTTAAGGTAATGATGATAGTGATAGTCTGTGAGAAGCTGAGTATGTGTGTTAAGGCAACTTTTCCTTGAAAGACTTGTGGTAATTGTGACAGGTCTAAAAAAAAATGAATTGAAAGCTTGTTTTCAAAAAATCCTGAAAGAACCTGAAAACAGGAAATTTTAGGTTCTAATACCAAAGTGAAATAGCAAGATTGCAGCCTCATGTTTCATATTTAAAACTCATGTTTTTAATTTAGCTTCACAGTACTATCTTCAACTGAGTTTCTGAAATGTTTTTGGATAACAATATTCTAGCTGTCATTTGACAAACATTCAGTTTTACATTCAGCTATACAGAGAATCCTTAATTAGGCCTATTGATTTGAGAAGTAAGGTAAAGCTGGAGATGATTAAGTGTAACAGACTTTATCTCCATGCAAATTTTAAGGAAATTAAACATTTATTTATGAGCAAGAATAAGCATACTGACTTTGTCTCTTATGGGGGACAAGTGGATGAATTGGCTAATAACACGGTCAGTGAAATGGTGAGAGAAGTTAATGTTTGTTGTCAAGTCTCTTTTTTTCTTTAATGTAATTGAAGAGCACTGAAAAATGAAGACACTTTTAGAATGTGCTGCTGTGTTGCTGTGTTTGTCTAGTGGCAGCTTACAGTTCACATGGCATGGTATAGGCTGCTCAGGCTGACTTGAAATTTTTTTATATTGGATTTGCGAAATCTTCTGGAATTGGGCCAGAGGGTTATGAGTTCCAGTAAATGACTAAAAGTGAAATTGTGTCTAAATGACTCTTTCACTGATATCTAAGCCATTGGAATATGTGTTATCACAGTGGCTGAAAAATCACTTAATTATTTCAGAGAGCTTTATTTTAGTTAATGTAACTCTCTTCTTTTTTCTAATAGTGATTTGGTTTATGTATGATCTATTGGATTCGGGAAGTATTTGAAGTTTGGATTTTCCATGCCCTATGTCATGTTAATGTGTTTTTAATGCTTGGAAAGCATAATTTATTCTTGTAAAGTTTTGCAGAGTAATAGTACATAGATCCTTAGAGAAGAGCGAACTTTAACAGCAATATTATGAACCTAACCCAGTATATTTTAATGCTGCTGTGCATGAAGGCAGCGTAGCATTTTCTGTTCTAGCTTTCTGTTTGGTTGCCCAAATTTATTGCAGTAATTTGCTACTCAGGAGAGAAATTTTGGTGTTCACCCTCTGTTCTCGGTTTGCCTTATTTTGAAACAGTGACTAAAGCAAATCCACTCATCCTTAAATTGTAGGAGACTTGTTCAGCCCTAGAGTAGTACTGATGATGCTGAAAACATAAGATAGACTGTTCTGAGTAAATACTTGCAGAAAAGGGAACTTAGCTTAGAAAAATCAGAATTCAGAAGTGCACTCTTGTGAGATGATCGCAGTTTCTTTGAGGATCACATATTTATTTTAAGACATGAAGGTTTGGGGTGTTGTTTTGAGGGGGTAACCATCTCGGTACTTTGTTTACTCTTAGCTGAAACTGATGGATGAAAATCTCACGATTGGAAGTCTTATTAGGCTTGTTCAGCAGGGAGAAGAGGAAGTTTCAAGGGTACCGATCAGCCTGCCAGTACCTACAAGGAGGTTCATCGAAACACGAACTTGGAGAAACAAAAGACACAAATAGAAACATGAGGTTTGGACTTAATGTAAGGAAAACCTTTTTCACCACAGTCCAGGCGGTGAAACAATCCAGCAGAGGAACGGGCTACCTGGGGAGATTGTACCGTGTGAGCCTCTTCCATTCCATGGCGTGGAAAATATCTAATGGCTGATTTGCTTGGGAGCAGGAGGTCGGACTGAACCTCCAGAGGTCGCTTCGACCCTGGATAATCCTGTGATCCTGAAGTCTCGGTTTTGTCCTCAGAACTGTTTCCACACATGCTTGAGACTGAGAATTATGAAGCTTCAGTCCAGTGCTGTAATAATAAGCTATCAGAGGGATGAGTTTTCAGGGTAGTTGTTAAAATGTAACGGGCGAGACTCAAGTTCAGTTTGCAGGAGTGGCGCTTCTTACGAGGGGCAACCAGTGAGAGAGAAGGAAATTGAAGAAATCGTACTGGTTTTTTCCTGTCAGCTATAATGTACATTTGGGGTGCAGCAAAATGTATAGAAGCATTATGCAAGCAGTTTGGAGCTCTCAATGTGCCCCTCTGGATAAAATAAGGTGCTTGTATTACTCTGATAGGGTAGAAGCTGGCATCTTCTTTCCAGCACTGACTTGGGAAAAGAAAGACTGTAACTGAAATAGCAGCTTGGAAAATCTGCTTCATGGTTCAGTAGTTCTTTGTTGTTATTTTGTTTTAGCCCAGAAACACTAAAATTAGCTGTCCTTTCCTCTTTGTTCTTATTTTCCTTGTACTCCAAAGTTTGCAAAGTAGAAAATGAGTTGGGGAGCTACTCTGCAGTTTAACTATCCATGCACTGAAAATCAGAGCCCTTGATCTGGAGGCTTAAAATGATCATTTTGATTTTTGGGGTTGGTTCTGCAGTTTCTCTAGTTATGGGCCATCTTCTAGCATAAATTGCTCTTTGGTCATATAAAATTCAGTCAAATTGGTTTACACTGACAGTTTTGTTCTAAATTTATAAGACAAAGTCTACTTCTGTGTCCTTCTCACTGTCCTCTGTTTTCTTTTGAGTAGCAATAGATGCACAGGCTGTGTGACAGATAGGCTATTGAAATTAGTTCACTAAAAACAGGCTCTGCTCTTCAGAAAATTAAAAAACCTGATGTCTGCAATGTTGTGTTCTTCTGCAAGGGTAAACAGAAAATGAGACAGAGGAGCTTAGAGGTGACACAGATGTGACTTTGGCATCATTAAAATGTTTCTTGAAAAAGACTGTCCTGATTCATGAGAATCTTTTTTATTTGAGTGTTTCTTCTGAGTTGCAGTATTAGTCATCTAGAATCATGTATGCTGTCTGCAGTTCTTTTTAAGGATTTTGCTTGTCTGAAGAAGTTCCCTTTATTTTTCTTCTTTCTCACAGCGGTATGCGAACCTTTAAGCACTAACTTTTTCACCTCAATTACTCTTGACATGTTAAGTCAGCTTTATCCACAAGTAACTGTGCTAGAAATAAGGCTTTTGTTTTTAATTTATTTTTTTTCTACTTCTGCTTGGACTTTCTACTTTGGGTTTGAATTCAAGGCCTCACAATCAATTTTGTGGAAAAACAGCACATAGCCCAAGGTTTTATTTTGCTTTGAAATCTGCAAGACAGCTACAAGGAACCTTTTCAGTTCTTTGCAAGAGCAGCAAAGCTGCTGTTCTTACAGACCATGTTGCTTGTGGGTCTGGTTTTGGCATGATGAAATCACTGGGGTTTGAAGAGCTGTATATGTGCACATCACCTAAAGCACCAGTCTTTTGCTACGAGCTGCCTTGACTTTTCAAGGCTTAATGCATGGTGAACAGCTGATACTTAATTCCTAGTAGTTGCCCCGTGCAGAGGAGGATAAAGAATGGAAGAGCACCTGATAGTTTTTCATGGCATTTTCAAAGCACTTTTGTAGGGGTGCTTTGGGTACCTTTTGCAAATGTGTTTTGGTTGAAATGTGGATGGGGAGAAGAAGGGTCTGCTCTGTGTGTGGAGCAAGTGGCAAAGTGTTGTGAGGTGGGTAACTCACTGCCAGTGAAGATACCAGCCCCTGGGTTTGATTGGGAAACTGCTTTTTTTGGAGGCTTTCCTGGAATGTCATAGCAGGGTCAGCACCACTTCCACGTGTGGAGAGTCCCAGTTGTTGATTCCTTCAGTGCTGGTAGCACAGATGGTGGCTGCTGGTGTTGCATGCGCTGGAGTCAGAAAACTGAGCAGCCCTGAAGTGACACATTCCATACATGTAGCTGGAAAGGTGCCTTAGCAATTTAGTTGAAGGCATTGAAAGGATGCCATGGCGGACTGAGCTTGTTTGAAGTGCTTGAAAAGGTTTGAGATGGTTAAAAGGCAAAGACTATAAAAAGGCTGTTCTGAATGCAGCTTGCCACTGAACCTGTAATCCCCTGTGATACCTATTAATTTGAATTTCTGTATAACAGCAACGTTTGGGGCAAGTGATAAAGTGTGAAATTGCTGTCTTTTCATACATAAAACTTAGCACTACAAAGGATGTCTCTTGCAGGTTTGCAAATTTTTCAAAATTCTCTGTAGTTATAAAGCTCCAGAGGGTTATTGCAGTTAGTGGTATCATTGTGTGTATGTTGTAAGAATTGTAAGAATGGGCAAAGGAGAAATGCTACAAAAAGTTACTTTTTTTTCTTTTTACGTGTTAAAAGTACATTAGAAATCACACTAGTTACTTAAAAGTGCTAAATCCAGTAATTGTTCACGTAGAGAGGACAAGTCATAGTGGTTCCCAACATGATCTGATTTCACATTGAGTTCAAAGTAGGCACATCTGTAATGCTGAATGAATTTTGCAGGGAGTTGTGGATATCTCTGCAGGATATGTAAAATACCATTGAAATGCATAATATTGATATATTTGGCAGGATTTATAAACTTTTCTGGTACTGACAAAACAGACATTCTTTGCTGTTTCAAGGTGAAGTCCAAAAATAAGCACCTCAATTTATGATAAATAGCCTGTGCATTAGATGTTGTCAAGGGCTCTTGAGTTAAACATGCTTGAAATTTTTAGATCAGGCTGGTTTTGAGAGATGATGTGCCAAAATAGAGCTGGAAAATTTTGACAGTGGTACTGCATTTTTTTCATTCTTTCAGTCACAGAAGGGAACAGACCTGAAGGAAACAAACCAGTATTTTCTTACCCCCCAGCCCTGCTTTGAACCTCCTGCTTGATAGGTGTAGGTATCGAAGGAGAGGAAGGAATTGTTTTGTATCCTGTCCCCCTAAACAATTGCATGTCAGAGTTTATTTTGCTCATGTTGTAACAGTGGTGCTGCAGCTCTGTAGGAGCGTTCTGTGGCTGTGAGCCTCTCTGGCAGCTTGCTTTCACGCCTGCAACTTGGCTTGTTTAATTCTACACAAAAAATTCTGCTGAAAATGATCTGGACACAGGGGTGTAGGCATTTTTGTTGCCGCTGTTCCAGAAAAAGAGGCACAAGCTGGGAAAAGGAAGAGATTTCCATTGGCAGATTTATTAGGCTGTAAAAAATTCCCTGAACTTATCTAGAGGGTTAGAAATGTGCAGAACTTTCCTGCTGAGTTGCAGGTTAAGTTTTAGTCATGGAGTACTGGATAGTGAACTCTCATGGTTTGATTATCAGTGAGTCCTGCTCTCCTTTGTATATGGCTGACAGAAAAATAAAATTAGATAGTGTTTTACCACACTTTCCTCAGTCAGAAACTGAGAATTGAAGCCGAAATGAATCTCTCAGAATAAGGCATGTTCACTTCTTGGTAATTTTGCCACCAAGATCAGCTTTCAGAGCTCTGACACCTCTGATCAGGGACAGCTCTGTTGGTGTTGCACGAATGTGCCACAAGTCTGTTCCTGGAGGGCAGCAAATTCGTTCTCTTGGAAGGAGGTGGGTTTATAGCACTGCAGGTCTGAAATCAGAAGTATGACATAAGTCCTGGAGTCAACTTGAAGGCAGAGCCTCAAGTTCTTCCTGAAAAGTTTTAAACCCATTCACTGGGTGAGCTAAAAAGCCATATTTGAAGAGGCACCTTTCGCTTTGAAAAACTAGCATGGATATCAAGTAGCTTTGTGGTTTGTGGTTGCATCACTTGTCAAGTGATACTGGTTATGCAAGTAATATTGGAGTGCTCTGCTGTCCCTAGAAGAGGGAAGATTGGGGTTTAAGGTGTCTTTCAGGCTTCCTGTCTCACTGCCAGTTCTCTTCACTTCCTAAAAGAGAGGATGACTCGGCAACCTACAAAAGCCCCTTATTTAAGTGCTTGGATTTTTGAGCTGTGTTCTTCTGAAGATACTATCCCCTGTCCTCTGAAGTTTGAAAGCAGTGCACACTGCTCAGATCAGTAGCTAAACTGTCTGGGTGGTGTCCTCAGCTGTGCTGCAGTCCCCTTGGAATTGCTTGAGAGAGCTGGAGCAGTTTAGAGCAGGCCAGTAGCCCAGGGTCTGAGTGCAGACTGAAGGGAACTGGTGGTGCCAGCACTGGCTTTTGGGAGCCTCCTGACAGCCCCAGGGTCTGGCGTGCAGTCCCAGTCTGGATGCTGCCCTCGGGAAAGCCTCTGGCATGCAGAGCTCAGGGGGCTGTAAGGCTGCTCAAGGGTGCGTCTGCAGGCGCTGTGACCCCAGGGAAAGGCTGGGGACAAGTGGCACCGACCGGGTTGTGCCAGGGGTGTGTGGTGTTTGAGCTGGCTGGAGTGAGCCGGGGCTCTGCAAGGCTCTGGGAGCTCCTGAGCTCCAGCACAGAGCTGCACCAGCACAGTGCAAGATTCCAGGCTGGGTTCGGTTGGATGTGGCTTCAGTGAGTGCGTGGGTCAGCTGGCACCTCTCCGTGCGGGTGCCCCAGGGCTGGCTCTAGCACCTCAACTAGCTGGGTTAAGGACAGCCTGGCTCTTGGGCACCGTGCAGTCACCTTTGTGCTGCACTGCAGATATTTGCAGGGTTATGTTCTGGGGTTTGGTCTCTGCATCCCGGATTTGGGGGATACAGAAGTTGGATAAAGTCTTGCTCAGGCTGCAGTTTTTGCTCTTTACCTCTGAGAGAGCCAAAATAAAATCTTTTTTTTTTCTCGCATCCACAAAAAAAAGGTACCGAGAACCAAAACTGAATGAGAAATAGAACAACTTAATGCATTCTGAGAAAGCAGATATTAAGACAACTGTTAGAAATAGTGGTTTATGCCTCTAAACTATTTATAGTGTAGTCGTGATGTCTCCAAAGAGAGCAATACTATATCACCAACATTTGATAGTGGTGCTCTGAATAGAGAACAGAATGCAAGACAGTACAGATGGCTGACAGACTGCAGCAAATTCCAGCTAATGAAGAAATGCAGTATGTTTGTTTACATGCAAGTTGAAACAGTTGGCTGTTAAAATTGGTTTTAAATCCAGCTCTGAGCTGTGTAAACATAGATCACCCTTATGTAGCTAATAATAAGATACGTGTTTGCGTTTCAGAAAATAAAAAAGCTTTCCTTTTGACAGCATTGCTGCAGTTTGATAACTTGGCTGTTCTGTATTCGATGATCTTCAGTTTGTGTGCGAATGAATGCTGCAAGAAACAAAACAGTTTACTGAGTGAATTTATGCTTTGTCTCAAATTATGAATCTGTATCCCTGAAGTATAGTTTTTGTGATTAGATTTTGGAAAAAGAGATAAATTTGGGTAAATTTTGCAATACCTTGGATATAGAATTCAAACAGAGGAAACAGTGAAGACCCAGACATTCTGCTGAACTGCTTCATCCAGTGGATCAGGTTATAGTTTTCCTAGGAGTTTACAGTGTGAATCACGGGGGGTGGGAAGTGGCTGATTCCTGAATTTTAAGAGTGAATTTCTCATTATAGTAGTTTTTTCCCCCTGCCTCCTTCAAAAAATGGCATGTTTGAGCAGCCAGCAAATCTGTTGTTATTTAATATTAGCACAGCGATGCCATACGATAGGAACACTGCAGTCTCCTGTATATCAGGAAGAGAAAGACACAGGAAGAATAAAATGAGGAATTATTAGTACATCCTTTTCTGTAAAACATCTCTAAAAGCATGATTTGCTTGTCAGAGTATTTCTGACAATAAGTTCACTTTACTGGGGCAGCATTCATCTCATTTGCTATCATTTTTTAGAAGCATCATCTGTATTATAGAGAGCTGTTAAAATTCTGGAGCACGTTTCAGGAAGATGTTTCAAATGTAACTTATTTGCTCTTGTTTTCCTCGCTGGTGGGTGTTTAGAATGCATTTACTGGTAATCATTCTCTGACAATGAAAATGTTCTTTGCTCTCCAGCAGCAGGCACAGGCAGCTGTTCTGCAGCTGACCACAGTGGGGTTGGCTCTGGAGTTGCCCACTGATAGGATAAAGCAGCAAATAGGATGGGTTGCTGTTTGTGTTCTTTACCATAGTATTTTAAAAGCTTACCATGCAGATGATGTGTTATCAAAGCATTAGAGGACTGCAGAAGGTGAGATAAATCACTTCCTTATGTGGTTGGCTTTCAGAGGCATGTATGTGGTTGTGCAAATGACAGTCCTCACATATGGGCTGGGGAGAGAGAGAGAGAGAAACCCAAAAGTCCTCTGTGATGTATACACACATACATGCATTTAGTTCATGCTGTTGAGGTGGGTTTTTCACTTCACAGATTGTGGTGTGATGGACAGTTGCTGATTCATGGAGAAAAACAACCTTCCTGCCAAGAACTGGAAATCTGCCACGATGCTAAATGATCTGAGATCCCACTCCCAGGGGCATGTGTGGATTTGCAAATCAACCAGGAGTCAGCCTACGAAGCACAGTAACATTGAAAGTAACCATCAAAACCAATGTTTGTTTTGTGGTTTTTCTGACACTGACTCCATAGTCCAGGACTAAGAAGCAATTTAATGATTGCATCTTAGATTATATCCCCTAAAGTGCTTTCTTGATTTGCCAGATATTTATTATTTACGTAGTTTTCCATGTAAACCAGAATCCGTTCTACTTTTGCAGCTAGAATTTTTTAACAGATGTTCAAGCAGTAACCATTCGGATTAGAGCCTTAGATTCCTAGACAGCTTTTGTTTGGTTAAAAACAATAACAAATGCTTTGGAGAGGGAAATATATCATAGCAGGGCTCAGTGGATGTTTGGATGCCAATATTGAGCATTTCCAAGTTCACATAAAAAAAGCAAACAAAGATCTCTAAAGTCTCTCGAAAGGATATAAACTTTTATGGACCCTAAAAAAAGACTTTGTATGTTATTATGTAACTGTCTAGCGAGGGTTTCTGTTATGTGCTTGTGAAACACTTGTCACTGGAGTGGGCTGATCCAGTATAGTAATTCATTTGCTCTTCCTAAACTCCAAGGCCTCACTTGTGTATTCTCTACTTGAATTGCGTAGATGTGAGGTTAGAGAAGCAACTTCCAAAGTGCTAGGTTTAGTTTTGTGGTGCATGGCTCAGTAAGCTAAAATCAAATGAGCTGTAAAATATAGTCCTGAGGAAAAACTGTCAAGAGGATCTCTGCTTTGCCAGGCTCTTTGCCCTGGGACTGCCCTGAGGGTGATCTTATCTTCAATAAATAACAAGGCAGCAAAATAATCTCTCAGTGGTGTTGTTGATCCCATTGGTAGGTAGGAACAAAGAAGCTCTGTACCTCCAAATACCTTCTTTGTTTGCCAGGTGTCTGTGAGTTATGGTAGATCTGCCACTAACAACTGTCCCAGCTGTGTCCTGCCTGCAGAGCCCTGTAGGATTCTGTCTGCTTGTCTTGGGTTTAAATGTGAAATGCGTGGTGTGAGGGCACTGGTGGGTAAAAGATGCAGTCTGCAGTAGCTTTTTGATGTCGAGTTTCTCCTGTGTCTACGCAGCTGCTAGTCTAAGGGTGCTGCTTTATGTAAGCTGTGCTTCTCGCAGGGTTCCTTAGTCATAAAAATGCAAGTCTGGATTGCATCTTCCATCTGAAGATGAGAGGTCCTCCTTGGGTCAAGGTAATGAGTGATGAAATATAATTACCTTGTACATTATAATAATGACTCATATATTTATAGGTGCCTGTGGTATGAAACTTGGATGAATTGCACATTCTGATGGATGTTTAATTTTGTTTTCTCTTGCTGTTGGCTGGTATCATCCCACTTAATGGATAATCAGACTTCTCGTTGCAGAGATTTTACATAAGCACTTTGGGGTCCATTTTTGGGAATCTTCAGTTTATTTAGGAAATTAGTGTGATTATGGTAGTGGAAATGCAAAAAAAAAAAAAAAAGAACACCACTACCATCATGCCATCAGTTTGTGGCATCTGCCAAGCAACAAGAATTTTTTTCAGTAGTAGTTCTTGCTCACCAGCAAAACTGGTCACATTGCACATGAATAAGCTCCTGCAAAGGATTGAACTTGTACACAGTGCACAGTGGGGCTGCTTTGTGAATAATTGTTCCTCATGCTCCCTCCTGAACATAACACCTTCCATAAATGATCCACACCTGTAAGGCACTCATGGCCTTGAAGGGTCTGTTGCAGTACTTAACTTTCTGTTGCTGCTTTTATTTATCATCAGTCAATAAGTTCGTGCTGGTTTTAGTGTTCTAAGTTCAGTATTTCTAATCTTAAGACGCTTAAAATGTTTTGGTATAATGATTCTGAGTAACTCTAAAAACTTTTTGACTAAGGATCTGATTTTTTTAAGTACAAAAGTGTTCTACTGAATAGAAACAGTGTGTTGCCCAACAGAGAGTTGGTAAGACCCTTAAATGTTTCATACCTCAGTGCCTTCTACATGAAAAATATTAGCAATATATCGTGTTCCTGCATTGTATTCACTGCAGAACTCTCCAGTTCACTTCAGTGTCTGGGAAGGAAGTATAGATTCACAGTATAGGGCATTACTACTGTATAACTTAGGGGCTTGGCAATTGGATTTCTTAACTGAGGGCCCAGGTTGTGGTCATTTGTTACAGTATTTCTGTACAAAGGAAGGGAGATGGCTGGGGCAACCAAACTCCAGTTTCTTGATCTCAGAGATATTCACCTATTGCACCTTAACTTCAGAGCCAGAACAGTCCTAGCTGACTAGTATAATCACTAATGTTCCAAAACAAATTTATCCCTTACAAGTGTATGTGCAAGTAAAATCTGAAGTTAACTGCAAGGGCAAGTAGGATTTGAAGTTAATTCTAAGTGGCTGTGTCTGAAGGAGAAATTTGGTTCTTGCACGTAAGAAGATAATTTTAATAGCTGTAGTGAGATTAGGTTTAGTTTCACTGGACATTAAGGTGCAGAGTCCCTCTCTAGTTAAGAATAAATGACAGTGGAAGGAATTATGGCAGGTTTTACGTGGCACGAGTAATAAGATTGATTAGGTAATCCAGAGGAAAGGTACTAGCTCTAATAGCTTTTGCCATTTGCAGCCCTTGAGTAGAAAAGATCCTTTTGGATTTACTTTACGCCTAGCAGATTTAGTAGATTTAAAAGAAAAAGGCATCTTTTAAATCTCTTGAACGCTTTTGTGGTGTTGTTGCGTTTGACGTAAGTTGATGAAAATGACTTCAGTGTAATTAGGCTCCGCTGATACAGTACTTTTCCACTGGATTTACTCGGAGCTCGCGAATGTGTTGTAACGAGCTGCACTGCAGGCTGCAGTATCTGATTGTCATGCCAGGAGCATCACTAGCGTAGAGCTAAATAGAGATTGGTGAGGAAAGTGGGTCAGGAAACAGGCCTACTGTACCTGCAGAGACTGCGGAGTGCAGCGGCAGCGAGCGGAGTGTCCACAGCATGGCACTGTCTCACAGAGCATCGGAGAGGAGAGGGGCTCAGCAAGTGGTTAGGATCGGGTAGTGGGCATGCCTGGGAGCTGGAGATGCTGCTGCTTTTATCCTCCTTTCTCTCCCCTCCTATACACACTTGCTTTCCTGGGTGGTTTTAGCAGTCGCCCATTTAATTTTTTTCTTTCTTTCCATCAAAACATTCTTTCACTGCCAGAGGTCAAAACCGTCCTGTCCTGTCCTGTAAGACAGTCTGCTGGAGACTTGCTTGCTGTTTCGTGTGAGACAGTGCTAAATGTTGCTAAGCACTCTTTGCTACACTTTCCAGATGCAGGAGAGGAAAAGGTATGTAGGATGCTGCTCTGTAGACCTCAGGGTGGTTGTTGAAAAAGGCTTTTCCTAGTGTTTCTTGCTTCACTTGCAAAACTAGTCTTACTAGAGGTGACATTCAGAATAAAATTACAGTACAAACAGAAAAAGAGCAAGAAAAACTGAAGCATCTCTAAGCAACCGGTTGGACATGCCAAAATTACCCGAGAAGTGGAAACTACAAAAGAAAGGGAGAAAAAAATTCCCAGAAGAGCTGTTACAAGAATTTTTGCTCAAGTGTAAGAGGAAATGGTGAAAGGAACCAAAAAAGATAATTTTGAAGTTCTTCTGTTTCCTCTGCTGACTGCCTTTGTCACTATGGAGCTTAATTGTTGTGGCTCAAAATAGTCCCTTTTTGTAAGTCTTTTGGTATACTGCGTGCTCGCCCATGTCCTGACCTTAAAGAGGACACCTAAAGCAGGGGACGTTAATAGACTAAAAAAACTGTGATCATTTTTGGCCTTAGACATAATTGTTTTCATTATACTTCATTTATTTGAGAAAGAATATCTTTCACTCACAAAGATTTACTTGAGATTTGAGACCTAAGAGTAGGAAAGACAGACAGAAAGGTAGTTGTATGTCTGTCAGTTGGGAAAGGTCCATACTAAAAGGGAATGTTTTTCAGCAGTCTTTTGGAATATGAATCTATTATTATCCAGAAGAAGGAAGAGGATTGGGTTCAGAGGCCTTCAGACTTTAGCTGCCAAAGCCTGCAAGGTTCTTGTGTTCTCAGCTTCCACTGAAGCTTCCACTGCATTGCTAAATGGTGTAAATCCAAACACTTGTTGACTTAAGCAGAAGGATTACCACTGATTAGGTTAAAATAAGAATTGAAGGAGAAATAAGGTAGCATGATACTTGCTACCCTATTTGTCTCAAGCTTTGGGTCTCAGAGACGTGATGAGGACATCACCACGATGGAGATGGATCAGGAGATGGGATGCAGCCATTTCATGCTCAGAAAAGCAGGGAGGTGCGGAGGGCAAGATCATGTGTCTTCAACCTACTTTAATTAATCTTTACTTGGATTGTTATGCAGAACAGAACATGCACGCTGGTACAGCGTGGACAGGGCAGATGACTGTTCTGCCACTAACTCTTCCTCATTGTGACCGTAGGGAAATCAGTTGCGTGGAGTGCTCAGACCACCGTAGAGTCTTCTGTTCCATTTTGTGGTGCACGTAGAATGATACTGAGAAAATGCCTTTGAAAGCAAGGCTTTGGTTTGTAAGCAACTTGGATACTCAAAAGAAGAGACATCCTCAGTGTCATAATTTCCAGACTGTGTAATAAATGAATGATTACATTAATAGCTTTTCAAAGACAGGAGAATAAATGCCTCAGACTGAGACACCTTCAGTTGCTGTAGTAGCACAGACAGTTTAGGGAACTGAATATATTAAAATTCATGGATGCTAGCAGCATTAGTTTTATGTTTAAATCTGAGAGCAGCTTTACTGTGATAATTCAAGAGAGTAATCAAAACAAAAAAGAACTTTCTTCCCTACTTACGGGTGTTGCAGATAAATCCTGTGAATTTCCCAGTGCAGGTTACTGAAATGGACAATGCTCTATGTCACTGCTGCTTTTCAGAATCAGCTGCTCTGGGAATCCATTGAGCATCTCATGGTTCACGTTCTGCCCTGCCTTCACCTATTGCATTAAGCAGACTTTTCTAACTTCCCCAGTTCTGCATTTGTATAGTTCTGTAGGCTGTTCCAGCTCACAAGCCTTGACACAGGGAGCATGAACATAGAGGGGGTAAGCAAACATGTGCCAACAGTAGCAGTGACAGCATTCCCTGGCTTTCACTCTGAAGGGAGATGACTTCAGTTCCTAAAAAGACAATTTACAGCATGTACCACACGGTGGACAAGATCACATAGTGCTTTATGCGCTATTTATGTTTAAATACCAAGTAAAGATCTTGCTAAGCTATCAAGGCTCTTCTTAGGTGTTCTTTTATTTTGCTTTTAATCATGGATATGGAACTAATGTGATAACAAAAGGAGAAGGTTTAACTGTATGTGGTCTTTGCTCACTTTCAGGACTTTGACTGCTTGTGCTGCCTTGTTCTAGGCCTGCAGTTGTGTCACCTGTGAAGTGGATTTTCTCCTGAGCAGTATTGGGCTGAATATGAATACTAGCTTGGTCACAGAATCACAGCATGGTTAAGGTTGGAGAGGTCCCCTGGAGGTCATCTAGTCCAACCTCCCTGCTCAGGCACATTAGTTAGGATTGTCCAGATGGCTTTTGAATATCTCCAGGGAAGGAGACTCTACAACCTCTCTGGCCAATCTGTTCCAGCACTCAGTCACCTGCACAGTAAAGATTTCTTCCTCATATGCAGGATGAACCTCCTCTCCATCAGTTTCATTGCCTCTTGTCCGATTGCTTGGCACCACTGGGAGAAGCCTCCATCCTCAACACCCTCCCTTCAGATACTGACAGACATTGATGAGGCACCCTCTCAATCTTCTCTTCTTGAGGCTGAACAGGCCCAGCTCTCTCAGCCTTTCCTTATAAGAGTAATGCTCCAGTCCTTTAATCATCTTAATAGCCCTCCAGCTGCTGGACCTCCTCCAGGAACTCCACATCTCTTGAACTGAGGAGCTCAGAGCTGGACACAACATTCCAGGTGAGCCCTCACCTGGGCTGTGCAGAGGGGCAGGATCACCTTCCTGACCTGCTGGCAGTGCTCTTCCTAACGCCCCCCAGGACACCACTGGCCTTCCTGGCCACAAGGACACACTGCTGGGTCATGGAGAGCTTGTTCTCCACCAGGACCCCCAGATACTCCTTCACAGAGCTGCTTCCCAGCTGGTCAGCCCTCAGCCTGTACTGGTTACTCCATGGGGTTATTCCTCCCCAGGTGCAGGACCCTGCATTTGCCTTTGTTGCATTTCAGACAATTCTGCTGTGCCCATCTCTGCAGCCTGCCAAGATCCTTCTGAAGGGCTACACAGCGCTCTGGGGTGTAACTCTTTTGGGTCAAACTCTTTTGAACAGAAATTTTGTTTTAAAATGGGATTGTTATAATGAAAGGCACCCAAACCTCATCACACTTGTGCAGTGTGTTGTGACAGTCTGGATAGGAACGAGCAGGTAGTAGCCCAAAGTTTTTGTAGCTCTGGTTTAAGTCATACTCTGCTGTTTTAGGCACACAAAGCAGCTGATTTTCAAAGATCCTGCTTGTCTTGCAATTTCCACTTGCCATCATTTTTAGAAGTAGGGTATTTAAACTCCTAGATATGTTATTTAACTGTGTTAAATTTTAATCAGATCTCATTTTAAAAAATTATAAAATCTTTGGCTCTCCCTGTGGAATGACTAAATCCTTTGACAATACTGCAGACAGGCCTGTGGTGGGGTTCTTCAGAACTCCGAGTCTTTTGAGGAGATGTAGGGATTTTTGCAGCTTTTTTTTTTTTTTTAATTAACCTCTTCAGGATTGCCAAGGAGGTGAACAGTGTGTTAATTCTTTTCAGTCCTATCAACTCCATGTCACCTGTAAGGAGAGAAGCTGACCTATTTCTCTGGCTTTTCTGGGTTTGCAATTGGCTTTTAGTTTACAATGGTTCCTGCGAGCAGGATTAAGCAAATTTCTGCCTTGCTTTTCTTATTGTAGTAAAAGGTGGGGCATTTCACAAAATGTAATTATTTTTACATCTTTACAAAAATTGCTAGCCGTTTTCTTAAAGACCACCAATCAAAAACTTGAAAAACTCATTTAAATCAATAATTTCCTAAAGAAGCTTTTCAAAGTTTGAGCTCAGAGATGCAAACCCTTCCTCTCAGCAGAAACTTGTCATAAGAATGCTTATCACAACACCGTGTTGGCCAAGAATATCTTAAAGTAATTTGACTTTAGTTACTAATGGAGATGATGATGTTCCCAGCGCTTTAGGTGTTTCTGTCCTTGGTGGTTCTGACCTTGCAACTAAAACAGTCTCTTTGGAAAGTTGTATGGCCAGTTACAAATTCTAATGTAATTCCTAATTTCAGGCCCCATGGACTTGGAATTTCTCCCATAACTAATGTGCAACCCTTTCTCCTCTGGTTTTGGATGGGAGCGCTTCAAAACTGCTGTTTTAAGCTGTATCATCAGTACTTGATCATCGTTTCCCTTGAATGCTTTATTAACCTGTAGCTGGCTTTCCCAGTGGGATAGCCGCACTGTTAGACTGCATTTTTCCTTGTGCCTCGTGTGCTACCCCATATGATTACTTGTCTTCAGAGTCCTTAATATCCTTCTCGTTATTTTAAATTCTACAACCCTTCTGCTCAACCCTGGTGCTATAAATATGTGAGTAGGAGTGGCAGACTTCTGTTACAAGCTAACATTTCTCTTCCTTGTATTTTGCTTTCAGAATGTGTGTTTGAGTGATGAGGAACATTATCTTATTGAGGGTAGAGGCAAAGGACTTCCAGACAGTCCTAAACCTTGGTCAGAAGTTCAGTGAGGAGAAGGGGAATCAAGCTGCTTGTTTTCTTCTTTCAGAAGAAGAGAATTTCTAATATACCCAGATTTAAATGCAGTAGATAACTTAATATGCAAATCCCTGGTTTCAGGATTTTGCATTTACTGTTAATATTCTACTGTATTTGAAATAAGGCTATTCCTATTCTTCTAATTGGAAGTCCTCCTTTCAAATGGAGTTTCTTCTGCAGATGTGTCAAAGATAAAGGATGATGAGATTTTTTTTTTTACTTCTTCGACAAATTTCACCTACCTTTTTCTCATGCTCCCAAATGTATGTAGCAAAAGGGTGCCTTCTTCCCCTTCTCCGACACTGCTAAGAGTTAGCTGCCTACATAGTTTTTGCTTTCTCTCCTTCCAGTTTTATTCATTGAAGATGCCTTCCTTTTTTCTTTTCCACAGTAATTCAGAATTTGGTGCCTGTGATTTTGTGTCCTTTTCTAGCATTGCTTCTGGTACCTGGTTCTACCATGCTGCTGTATGTGTGAAGTTTTCAAGAGCACAAGGACAATTGTAATTATATAGTCATATTTTCTTAATTCTACCTGGAGACTTCATTCAAGTGATTCCTGCAGCAGGAATAAGTTTTTTTTTATATGGTGGCATCTTCCTTAGGCTACCCAGCTATGACTTTATATGGTGGAGGACTCAGATTGTTCCTGTTTAAGTTGTTGCAGCAGCTTCTTTTGCCTTGTGCTTGCCTGTTCCTCCAGAAGTAAAGTTAATACCTATTGTGCTGCAATGTCCTTTATTAACTGAGGGCAAAGAAATTTGAAGGTTTTCTAAAACTCATCAGAGCTACTGTGATTCTTTTCCCCAAACTGTCAAGACTTGGGTGTATAATTGTGTCTCTGCAGCTCTTGACAGTTTCTGAACTGTCTGTCTTCTAGAGGAGCCTGAAGCACTCTTCTCTAATGAAGCTCTCTGGTGTGGTGTGACAGCCATTTGCTTGGAACTATATATACACAATTGATGCTGAAATTACCTACTGTTTGTCATAAAGATGTGTTTCAGGAACACACTTATCTTTATAGGTAGCAAGACATAAATGCAGGAACAGTCCTATTTAATATGATTAGTTCTGATTCTTTGCCAGCTTCCAGTCTTTTTGGATGTTTGTATCCTGTGAGCAAGTTGCAAAGCAGTTTTGTTATGCCATTTGATTGTGTGGGGGTTACTACTGCAGCTTTCCACTCAAGAGATTGCATGCCAAAAACTTGAAAATGCCAAAGTTTAATGCTCATTTAAGTAGAATGAGCTGATGAAGAAGTCTTTTGTCAAGTGGTGTTTTGTTTATGTTTTGAACAAGTCCTTATTCTTTATTTTTGGGAGTGACAATTGATCACAGCTTAAATATTTGAGTAAAAAAAATCTTGCATTTCAAGGGGAAAAGATTGATGTGTTTTTGTGTATCTGGAAAACTAGGAGGATCAAATGAAACAAGGTAAATAAGTCACTGGTGTAGTTTAAGCTTGCAAATTATTCAAGTGCTCTTTTTTGTGACCAGTTTTTTCTCAAGACGCTTTCTGCACCATTTACTTTCACTGCCTTTTAACAGCATTAGTGGAATGATAAAAGTATGTGTACAAGCAGGCAGCTTAGAGGTTTCCTGGTTTTACTTTTTTTCTTCTTCTTGGGAAATTTTTTTTGAGGCGGTGATCACTATTAGAAACTGAAGACCCTGGCTGCAGAAACGTGCTGTAGATCTTTATTGAAAGCTAGTAATTTTTAAGAAAACAAAACAAAAGATGAAAGCACATTTGATTCCAACAGATCACACTTCTAGTCTGTCGTGAGGTGACAATATATTAGCTTGCAAGCTGTTGCTGTCAGATGGTGTGCTGGGTGGTTGGAGAGCCCAGTTCCCTGCTTTACTTGTGCGGTGCCTTATTCTTCCCTGTGGCGTGGCTGTCGCATCTTTTCATGCAGGCGTGCTCCAGACAGATGCAAGATGTTGTCTGATCCATGCAGATCCCTGTGCTAAGCGGTAATCTGAAAGTAACCTTGGTGAAAAGCGAGAAGCTTTGCTGAAAAATTTCCCTGTGATGCCGTTGCTACGGCAACTGTGTCTATTGTGTGTGCTCAGCCGAGTCTGGCTCCTGGATACTGCAGTGTGGAAAAACATTGCCTTTAGAAGTGCCTCCCTCCCCCCATTTCTGGTGGGTTTGACGGCAGCAAAGGCTGATAAGGCCTCCCTTATCAAACTCATCCTTCCTATTTTGCTTTTAGTTTTGCTGCTAGTTGAGGCATACTGCCTAGTAAGACAGAACCATGCTGAAAATGGAAGGGCTGCTGATGTCTGGCTGCAGCTCAGTCTCTCTGTTGCTCTGTGGATGATTTGCAGAGCCAAGGCAGCAACACAGCAACAGGGCAGGGTATGTCCCCTTTCGTGCTCTGCAGAGGGAGAGGAGTCTTTTGTCTGTGGCAGTGAGGCGGCAGTAGAGAGCAGTGGAAGAGGACGGGAAAAGATGAGTGCTGCACAGTGGAGAGGAGCACACAAGGGATGCCAGAAAGGTGGGCTGAAAAGACCATTCATCAGCAGGAGCCCTAATTTGTGCTCACTGGGCAGTGAGCTGACTATTCCTGATTTATAACCAGAAAATGTCAGCATTTTCTTAAACCAAAATAGTAATAATTACAACAATAATAATAATGATGATATCCCTGTCTGCTGGATGGTGCAATTTTTTGCTACTTTGAGAGGGTGCTGGGGGGCGATCCATCAACCAGAATTACCTTCTGCAGTTTCACTTGTATAAATATTTTTTCTTTCCATATATATATATATGTATATACACACAGTCATATATATTCTGCAGAACAGTTAGGCGTATGTGCAGTCCTATTCTGTGTTTTAGTGGCAGATAACTGAAGGGTACCAATATTGTGCCTTGAAGAGGCTTGAGAAGCAAAAAAAAGCCATTGCTGTGGAAGTGAAGTGGAAAATAATCTTCTGTAATTAATCTAAAATTTATTAGGCTGATGAAATGGATGTCAGATTCAGCATTCCCTTCCCTCAGCTGCACTACCTTCCTGTGGGAATGTGCAGATGCAGTAACTGGATGTCCCTCTCACCATGGATAACAAACATGTCCTGCTTTGTAAGTGAACCTGAAAGAGTTCTGTGCCTCAATCTGATGAAAGCTTTCACCCTCCCTGCACTCTGTAGTTCACAAGGGCTTTAAAAATTCTTTATGAGTCAAGATAGCCCCAGTGTTTGCTGCTGGCTACTGGTTTAATATTAATCCATAGAATAGGGCTCTGTATATTTTTATCTGAGGTTATCTGAGTGAGAGAATGAAGGTGACGTGAGGAGATGCAAGCGACATGCCAAACAATGAAGCTGTGCTTGGACAGCATCTGAATGGAAGCCAGGGAAATAATTTTAATGGATTGCCTAGCTACTCATTTTTTCCCCCCTCCAAAAGAGTCTTTTGTTATCCAAGTATATTTTTAGTCTTTGTCTGGTCAACATTTCATTCATGTTTGCGTTGTTCCTTCAGTTTCCAAGAGACTGATGCCTGTAGAGATGGAAACAATTTTCTTAATTGCTGAGGTGAATGTTACTGCCCTTCATCCTGACCTGAAAGAACCTTTTTCTTCAGGCAGTCTCATGAACAATATAGCCTTTGATGTTTGTTACCTTCCTTTTAGTCAAGATGGAGCCTGCGTAAAAAAGCATGTGAAAAATCATTCCTTTAAACATTATTTTAAGACGCAAAATTTTTGTACTCCGTAGATAATAGTCTTTACTGAAATTATTCTTTTTAAAGGTGCAGCATAATTTTGAGCTTGTTCTTATTTCTGTTTGTTTTAAAATTAGCAGTGCCTTCTGTTCTCAGGAAGATCCAAAATAGAAACTTAGTTTCTAAGTATGGGCTTATATATGTTCCTAATAATGATAAATTTAGGGTTATGCTAAATATGTTCCTCTGTATGGGTAAATTAGCAGTAGTAGTCTGCTTTCTCTTGTATACAAGGTTGGTTGCTCTTTGGTGAGGTACTGAGTGTAGGAAAAATGGGGAAACAGTATATGGGAAATTTTAAAAAGCCTGATAATTTTCCAAGGCACGAGGGGAAAAGAGAAACTTTGCACTCCCCTTTACTTTCAGTCCTTGGTCCGTTTCTGTTTTAGGAGATCATTTTACCCTGGCAGTACTACAGACTAAAGTCCACCGGGAAAATCTACAGATTATTTTACTGCCTTGTTTTCACTTACAAGTGATCTGAAACGTCTTCGCGCACTCTTTGCTCATCTATTAGCTCTTTTTCCCCAGTAACTTAGCTCAGGTGTTCTTTTACTTGTGAGTGAATGTAGGGTGTCTTTTATATACACACAGAAAGAAAAGAAAGTAGGAGACTGCAGAGGTGAAAAGAGAGGATGAACAGGAAAAGGAGAAGTAGTCCAGGAAAAGAAGTGTGTATGACATTTGCAGATGGTTTGCTTCACCTCACACAAGTGATGTGAAGAATTCAGCAATGAATGAATGGCCAGAATCGTCTGACATGTATGACAAATGATGCTCAGCAGTTGAACTACAGAATATTTTGATCCTCTGAGCTCAGGAATGGATTGCTTGCATCTCCAGCAGTAGTCCTGTGAAACACTCTTTGAGCAACTGGGGAGGTGCAAGCTCTTAAAAAAAAAATTTTTTTTTTTTCAGACATTTAGTAAGAAAAATGGTTGCATGCTCTGTGCGAGTATGACAAAGCTGTAAAGATTCAAAAAGACGTGAAATGTAACAGAAATTCCCTCACAGGTAAAAGGTCTTTCCTTGGATAATATAACATTTAAATTAAAAGTAAGGTAATTAATCAAAATATTTTTCCAGTTGTATGATTCTAAAGGTACTATGGCTAACCAAACTCTCCCCTATCCAGAAAGTGCCACAGTGTTTCAGCACTAGGTTGGAAAGGCAAGTTGCTTAAAACTGCCATGCCAGGTTTTTTTTGGCCAAGTAGTTGGGAATGAAGTGCTGCTTTGTACTTTCGAACACCTCAAGATAATTTTAAGGTGAAATCTGCTACAGATGATAACCCAATATACTGAAATAGTTGGAAAATCAGATATTGGT
>VYZQ01027477.1:3288-24134 GCA_013400655.1 Mystacornis crossleyi | reverse complement strand
CGGTGGCCGCGTGGTGGGGGTTTGTTTTTTTTTTTTTTTTTTTTTCTGTCTGCAGTGGTTAAATGTGTTTTGAGTAATTGGAAGTGATGGACTTCAATTGCCATTGCTATTTGAAATGGTAATAGCAGGGCAGCCGTGCTGTGCAGACACCACCTCCATTAAGAGGATGGAGCTTTTATTTAGCGTGGATATTGGAGAGTCTGGGCAAAGAAGTAAATGTTTAACCCCACGTGCATTAGTGGACTGGGAGGACAATGTGACCTCCAGCTCTCAAGTGTTCTGTGTCCAGGAGTGGTGTGTTGGCCAGAGAGTGCTCAATTCAGAATGGCAAAAACTTTGGTTCCTGACAGGCTCCAACACTCCTGACATTTGCCAGTGTGTAAATCACGTGTGGGCAGGAGAACACACAGTTCGCCTCCTGCACAGCACACTTGAGCAGTAGTTCTTAACCTTTTTGCACATGATGACCTTCCTTGTGAGAGTAAATCGCCTCTGAAGCTGATTGACTGAGAACTCAAGGCAGGTGAGGGTGGCTTTTTGTCCTATGCAGTGCTGCTTCAGTCTAATCAGGTTCAAGAATATCCAGGAAGGGGTTTCCTGTTGTTGGTATTCTTAGCTAGGCTGCTTATTTTGCTTTAGGTGAAATGAGTTCACCAAATGTCTGGAGAATTCTGAAATAGGAAGAATTGCTGCCTCTTGATTTCCAGCTGAACAGTGATACCACTTGGAATTACAAATGCACAAGAGGTGGGTGTGTTTTGTAATTAGTGGTGAAGTCTGGTGGGCTGTTGACTTTAATATAACCTGCAGTACTTTTCATCTGGTGCAAAAATGCTGCTACTTTAATAAAAGATACTTAAACTCCATTCTTGAGAGTTTCTATATTTTGTATTCTGTCAAGTGGCATAGACTTGTATTAGATGAAGCTAGAATTTTAAAACCACATATTATGTAACTAATATTTTATAAATTGAAAGGAAAACAGGTATTGTGAAGGGATTTCTAATCGGTATATTTCACAATGACTCTCTAGTAGTATTAAGGAATGTATTCCTGTCTTCAGGAGTTATTTTAAGGCATCGATTCCTTTTTATAATGAGAATATAGCACTGCTCATGAAATGTTATTTGAAAAATTGTCTTGTCTGTCTTGCTGATTCCTGTGCGCTGTTATAGAGCCACCCTGTGAGAGCAACAGGAAAAATGTGATTTAACAGTAGGAGGATAGGAGCCCGACTTCTGTGCACGTGGGAATGTTGTAATCTTTCTGAGCAGCAGGAAGACAGATGAATTAATGCAGGAAGTCTCTGACAATATCTCTGCCCTTCTCACCTTGGTTAGGTTAGCCAAGTCCCTTCTAGTCTGTATCAAAGAAAAAAATGCTCTCCTTTAAGCCATGATACAAAATACAAGCAACAAAATATTTCAGTATGAAACCTTATGGAAAAGGTGATTGCAACATGAACGTCTCTGGTTACAATTTATTCAGGAAGAACCAAGTAGGGCCATAGGAATGAAATGGGCGTTTTATATTAAAAGCTTCATTACCTGTTTCTCAGTCATTAACAAGTTTGGAATAAGAGGTTTTAATGGGTATCCAGCAGGTGGGAAATCCTTTCCACTTCCCTGAAAAAAATAAAAGGCACTGGCTGCAGCCTGGCCGGTGATCTACTACTGCACAAAATGACCAGCTCCATTTAAGAGGGGTAGGAAAAGAGCTGTGATACTGAGGGTGAGTTTGCTCTCAGACAAATACAAGAGACTACGTGCTGTCAATACTAAAACATCTTAAATATGTTTATTGGCAAAACCCTGGGAAGGCAAATTTTGTATTAGCAGTATTTTCTATTTTGCAGCTGGGGGAAAAAGCAGAAGTATCATAAAGGGATGAGATTCTGTTGTCCATACCAGCATTTTTTTCAGCCTCTAGAGATAGAATTTTAAAAATCAAGGCTGAACCTTTTCCTTTTCAGAATTTAAGGAGAGATGGCCCAAGTGCTGTATAGGTTGTTGATGTTAATAATTTTTTCCCAGAACGTCAGGTAAGTTTCAGAAGACTGGTTGGAAGACAATGCCCTGCCAGCATTTTAAAGGACTGAACAAAATGGCTCAAATAATTTTAGGCCTGTCAGCCTGGTATTTGCCTTGGCTCGGTAATGGTGTGGCTGACATGAATTTTGATCAATAAAAGTTTAAAGGATGGTGATGTAGTTGCTTGCAGTGAGTATGTGACTATGGAAAATTTATCTTGTCAGTCTAATATGATACCGATTTTTTTATGAGATAAAAGCTTGATAAATGCGTCAATGTCAAATGCAGCCGTAATATACTTGGATTTCTGTCAGGCAGTTGCCTGGACAGTGTATGGAATTCTGATCAGGAAATTATAAAGATACACATTTACAGTAACACAAAAATGAAAAAGCCATAAAAAATTATAAATTGGCTCTGAGAGGTCCTAGAAATATCACTGTAAATTGAAATCTTTATCAAATATGTGTTTCTCGTGGAGTCACTGGTATTAAAAAATTACCTGGACTATTTGTGTGCTTAGGACTAAACTAATCTAATTTCTTGCTTTTTGTGTTGCAGTTACACACTGAATGGATATTTCTGGTGAATTGTCCACAGTGACACTGTATAGTTCCCCTGAGAGGTGCGAACTAGTTTAGAATCTCTCTGTATATGTGAACAATCTAAATGATTCTTTTTGGTATCCAGAGAGATTTACTATGCTGTACCTCACTATGGTAAATTTTGTCTGTCTCAGTCTTGCCCATTTATCAAGCTTTATGGACTTCTAAAGTTTTGATTCAAGAACTCTAAATGAATTCACATTTCAGAACCTTCGCTATCCATCCCCTTCCCTTTGTAGGGAATGAAGTGAGAGAAGTAAGGAAGGGGTTCAGCAGAACTGTTACTTTGGACTTCCAGAGGGCAGACATTGGCCTGTTTAGTAGCCTGGTTGACAGTGTCCTTGGGAGGCAATCCTGAAGGGCAACGAAGTCAGGAAGGATGGACATTTTTCGATAAGGAAATCCTAAAGGCATAGGAGCAGATTGTCCTTACGTGCTGAAGAATGAGCTGGTGAAAGAAGACCAGCCTGGCTGAACAGGGAGCTTTGGCTGGAACTCAGAGGGAAAAAGGTGAGTTTATCACCGTTGGAAGAAGGGGCAGGCAGGTCAGAAGGACTACAGGAATGTCATGCAGGAAGAAAATTTGAAGGGCCAAAGGCCAACTAGAACTCAATCTGGATACTGCCGTAAAAGACAGTAAAAATCTTTCTATAAATACGTGGGCAACAAAAGGAGGATCTCCATCCTTTATTGGATGTGCGAGAAAACATGGTGACAGAGGGTGAGAAAAAACCTGAGCCGTGTGGTGCCTTCTCTGCCACAGTCTTTNGTGGTGTCTTCTCTGCCACAGTCTTTAACACTGAGACCAGTTGTTCTCCAGGTACCAGTGCCTGAGCTGAAAGACAGGGAGCAGAATGAAGCCCCCATAATCTAAGGGAAAATGGTCATTGAGCACTTAGGCACACACAAGTCTTCAGGCCAGAGGGGTCCACCCAAGGGTACTGAGGGAGTTCATGGAATTGCTCACTGAGCCACTTCCNGTTTAGTAGCCTGGTTGACAGTGTCCTTGGGAGGCAATCCTGAAGGGCAACGAAGTCAGGAAGGATGGACATTTTTCGATAAGGAAATCCTAAAGGCATAGGAGCAGATTGTCCTTACGTGCTGAAGAATGAGCTGGTGAAAGAAGACCAGCCTGGCTGAACAGGGAGCTTTGGCTGGAACTCAGAGGGAAAAAGGAGAGTTTATCACCGTTGGAAGCACGGCNTGGGTGGGAGTGTTGATCTGCTGGAGGGCAGGCAGGTCAGAAGGACTACAGGAATGTCATGCAGGAAGAAAATTTGAAGGGCCAAAGGCCAACTAGAGCTCACTCTGGATACTGCCGTAAAAGACAGTAAAAATCTTTCTATAAATACGTGGGCAACAAAAGGAGGATCTCCATCCTTTATTGGATGTGCGAGAAAACATGGTGACAGAGGGTGAGAAAAAACCTGAGCCGTGTGGTGCCTTCTCTGCCACAGTCTTTAACACTGAGACCAGTTGTTCTCCAGGTACCAGTGCCTGAGCTGAAAGACAGGGAGCAGAATGAAGCCCCCATAATCTAAGGGAAAATGGTCATTGAGCACTTAGGCACACACAAGTCTTCAGGCCAGAGGGGTCCACCCAAGGGTACTGAGGGAGTTCATGGAATTGCTCACTGAGCCACTTCCCATCATTTATCAGCAGTCCTGGTGCACTGGGGAGGTTGGCAAATGTGACGCTGAGCTGCAAGAGTGGCCAGAAGGAGGATCTGGGGAACTACAGGCCTGTCAGCCTGACCTTGGTGCCTGGGAAGGTCATGGAGCTGATCATCCTGAGTGCCATCACGTGGCATGTACAGGACAACCAGGGGATCAGACAGGGGTTCATGAAAGGCTGGTCCTACTCAACAAGGTGACCTGCTTGGTGGATGAGGAGACTATGGATGTTTTCCACCAGTACTTTAGGAATGCTTTTAACACCATTCCCCACAGTGTTCTTCTGGAGAAATTGGCAGGCCATGGCATGGACAGCTGCTCTCTTTGGTGGGTAAAAAACTGGCTGGATGGTCAGGCCCAGAGAGTGATGGGAATTGGGAGTTAAATCTGGCTGGTGTCTGGTTGCAAGTGGTGTTCCCCAGGGCCCATTGTTGGGCCCAGTTCTGTTCAGGGTCTTTACTGACGTTCTCAAACCTCTTTTTGAACCTAAATAATTCTATGATTCTGTAATTCAGCTTTTTAATAAAAATGCCTTTTTATCAGTTGTGNCACAGTGACACTGTATAGTTCCCCTGAGAGGTGCGAACTAGTTTAGAATCTCTCTGTATATGTGAACAATCTAAATGATTCTTTTTGGTATCCAGAGAGATTTACTATGCTGTACCTCACTATGGTAAATTTTGTCTGTCTCAGTCTTGCCCATTTATCAAGCTTTATGGACTTCTAAAGTTTTGATTCAAGAACTCTAAATGAATTCACATTTCAGAACCTTCGCTATCCATCCCCTTCCCTTTGTAGGGAATGAAGTGAGAGAAGTAAGGAAGGGGTTCAGCAGAACTGTTACTTTGGACTTCCAGAGGGCAGACATTGGCCTGTTTAGTAGCCTGGTTGACAGTGTCCTTGGGAGGCAATCCTGAAGGGCAACGAAGTCAGGAAGGATGGACATTTTTCGATAAGGAAATCCTAAAGGCATAGGAGCAGATTGTCCTTACGTGCTGAAGAATGAGCTGGTGAAAGAAGACCAGCCTGGCTGAACAGGGAGCTTTGGCTGGAACTCAGAGGGAAAAAGGTGAGTGTATCACCGTTGGAAGAAGGGGTAGGCAGGTCAGAAGGACTACAGGAATGTCATGCAGGAAGAAAATTTGAAGGGCCAAAGGCCAACTAGAACTCAATCTGGATACTGCCGTAAAAGACAGTAAAAATCTTTCTATAAATACGTGGGCAACAAAAGGNGCTGGATGGTCAGGCCCAGAGAGTGATGGGAATTGGGAGTTAAATCTGGCTGGTGTCTGGTTGCAAGTGGTGTTCCCCAGGGCCCATTGTTGGGCCCAGTTCTGTTCAGGGTCTTTACTGACGTTCTCAAACCTCTTTTTGAACCTAAATAATTCTATGATTCTGTAATTCAGCTTTTTAATAAAAATGCCTTTTTATCAGTTGTGTAGTCACTTCAGACATGTTTTTTTTTCTAATTCTTCCTTTGTGTCTAGCATTAGGGCTCAGTCTCTATTTGAGTCCTTTCAAATGGTATTTATTCAGAAGAGGTTTCCTATTAATTTTTGCATTGGACTCTTAGCAAGTGTACATTTTATTTATTTCTAGCGAGCTTGCTTTCGGAAGCTGTGCTGTTAGTAAGTGCTACAGAAACAGAGAATCCAACACTGAAGAGCAGAGTTACATGATACCCTAAAGACATAAGCACCATTTATTTGGAGAGTTAAGGGAGCGGACAGTCAGCAAAATTCATGACTTGGTATTTTTGTACAAGGATACAGAAGCTGCATGCCTGCAGCTCTTCTGGAAAGTAAATGAACCAAGAAAATTCTGTCCTCAACTTGAGGTAGTTGGTGTATGAAAAATATTTTTGTTTTCCTCTGTTATTTATTTTGTCATATTTTAGGAGAAGTTTTTAATGTGCTGCTGTTTTTTTGGCTACGAGTTAAGTTGATAAAATTTTTATTTTTTCGTGCATGTTTGTGGGGGAGGGAGGGGTCAGTGAGTATCATGCTGGAAATCGGGCAAAGATTTGCATTCTTGAACAGCTGCTAGTTATCTTGAATAATATTTCCCAAAGGCACTGGGTCCAATAAAGGACACTTCTAATGATATTACGCAGCAGTAGTTCTGTACTTTAAATAACCTGCTCATTTCTCTCAAATGACATAAAATGTTTTGGAAATTAGGTGGGTTGTTTTTATTTCCTTCAATGAGACTGTACTTGTGTACTGCTAGTTTACACAAGCAGCAGTACACACTAACGTCAGCAGGGCTAGCATAGAAATGAAAGCTCAATCCAATTTTGCATGAGAGCTTCCATGAACATTTAGTAATTTCCCTGAAAGTTAGTCTTCCCACATCCCAGGGCTGGAAGTTGAACTGAGATCTTTAAAATGCTATCACAAATTTGGATTTACTGCTGGAAGAAGCAGAAAAGCCTCCGCACTACAAAATAAGGGCAGTATTCCATAATGACATTGTTAGTGGTATTATTTTGGTAGTGGGGCCAAGAGTTTGGGATGCAGTTATTTATGAAGGATAGCATGGGTGAAAAACATGCGAAAGAAGAAAATACTGTAAGGATGTTCAAAAAACCCACATGCTAGAAAAGAAGGGTTATGGAGGGTGAGCAAAGTCTGACCTGGCATTGGTGGGGCCGGTTCCCTCTGGCCCTAATGCAGTGGCTGCCCCAGCCACGGCCACACTACAGCACTTGCCTCCTTTGAGGGCACGTTTTAGCAACACTGACTGCCTCTTCACAGCATCCAGTTAGAATACCCTGACAGTCAGTTGTTTGAGGGTATGAACTTTATAAGAAGTGCTATTTTTCTTCTGAGTTCTGAAAAAATGCCAGGCTTTGTGCTATTGTGTAATCCTGCAGGCTGTGTGTCCCGAGTTCACTGCAGCGTGTTTGTTGTGGAGAAGAATTGTAGCGACACATCTTGCAGTAACAGCAGGGTTAGGGGAGAGCTGAGTTCCTGAGAGAGCTCAGTGCCCATGATATGTGCGTTTGATTGCTCTCTGAGTCTTCCTAGCTGCACTGAATATTCCAGAAAAGATTCCAAATGCAGTAAAAATGGTGGACTGTTTTGCCACAAGGAAAGAGATGGGAAATCTAGATTCTGTTGAAAAAGTTAAAACTGCAGTTACACATCCACGAAAGGATGTGGTTGTTTAAGTGGAATTCAGTGTTTTGTTGCCTAATAATATGTACTGTCATGACTTTTATTCTAAGCCTATAAAATGATTGATAATGATATATACTTCGACAGAATGTTTGTCTGTAATCATTGTTTAACAGAACCATTTCATTTATTTCAGAGTCCTGGAAATCAGCACATTCAGATAGATAATGATGACATTTACGTGCTAGAGTGAAATTTTGTCTTTTTGCTGTTTTCATGTACAATAGCATAGAAAGAAAAGACAGATACCAAGTGGGTTTTTTGCATGCTACAAGGCACAGTTCTTGACCTGAAAACATCAGAATAATCTGATCATAAGATGCGTGTGTTGATGGTAGAGACAAATCAGTGTATAAGGAGGTTTTGAAACTTTGTGTTTCTGTGGAATTGGTTTCTTTAATTTCTTATGTCAAAATGGTGTTTGTGGCCTCAAATAAAGAGCAAAGCAGTTGTAGTCCCCAAAGCAAACCCAAATTGATTGTGAGGTATTCATCTTTGTGCTTCTCATTCAGCTTAGGAGAGAGTGGCACTGAGACTGCAAGGAGCTGGGAATTGTGCATGAAACAATCTAAACCAAAGTAATTTTGAGACAAATGGTGAAGAAGTTCCCGTGGGTAAAATTGTGCATTTGCTGAAGACCCCATTCCTCTAGCTCATATCTGAATATCTGTAATGTTAGCGAGGATTTTGGCCTTGTGGGATTTGCACTGCACAGTCATAGGTTTAGGAGTACATACACATTAACAGGGCTGCTGTGATAAATGATTTCTGTATCAATCAGAAGAGATACTTTAGTCTTAATTTTCACTATGTAATGAAGATTGAATGGAGAGCTTGTTACAGGAAACAAGCTGAAATTGAATGACCATGACTTGGTTTGTTTTAAAAATGAAGGGACAGACAAAAATTGGTTTGTGGCTTAGGTCTTGATTACAAAAATGGAGAATTTTGATGGACTGGTGAGGCTGAGGGATATGAAAGTGGCAGAGCTTGATTTTGCTGGAATGAAAGATGCTAATGCTTTCTGAACGCCAAGGAAGGAAGAGAACTGCCTGAAGAAGGATACAAGAACTAATTGGAAAATCTTCAGGCAGGAGAGGAGAGCCAGCTGATCTTGCTGACTTGTAAAGATTTTTATCACATTTGTTTTGGCTACATTCTTGTCATTCTACTAAAACCTAATCCCACTGAGTGTTCTTACTGAGATCTCAGCAACTTTGTTGTTGAGAGTCATCTAAACGTATTATTGTTCTCGAGTCATCTAAAGATGAGGTTTTTTTCATTGGTGGACACAGATCTTACTCTGTGTTGACATCCTCAGTCTTTCCGTCCTCAGCTTGAGGCAAACAGTCCATATTTAATTTTTTCAATGTGACCAGTTTTTCAGTGTGACCTCACATGCCTTCAAGTAGACTTAGGAGGTGCACGTGGGTTGCTGTGACGTAAATCTTCTGTGAAAATGTTGACTGCTTTAACAACTAGCTTTGCTTTCCATCTTTCATTTTCATCTCCTGTGCCTGATCACTAATGACAGGGTTTTGGGGTTGTGGTGTTTCCTATCTGATACTAAAAGATTAGGTGATTTTCGGTATGCGGTTTTATTTTGGCTGTTTGGGGGATTTTTGTGTGTGTGTGGGTGGGCTTTTTTTTGTTTGTGAGAGTTTTTTCTTACTGATATTTGGGCTTTTATGTTAATATTTGTGGGGCTTTTTCCGATTTGTACTAAACAAATGTTTCCATCTCGTGCAAGCAGTTGAGACCCAAGGTGCACCAGCTGAATCACAGAAGTGCCCCTGCACCCTGTTAACCACATGCAGGCATTCCTGGAGGTGTGGTGCTCAGTCAGTGGAGAGCAGAGCAATTTCTCATGCGTGGTTAGTGTCACAGAGAGGGAATGTGTGCAGAGACAGATGTATATGTCACACGTGGCATGGAGGGTGTAAAGGCAAGCTCTTGGTGTTGGCCAGCTGGCTTTTTGGTGACCGTAAGACAATTGGCAGGGCAGGATATTGAATGATGGAAGACGGGACTCTGAAAACAGTGGGTGGAGAAGCAAGGGAAATGCTGCATGGGGGAAGAGCATTTTGTGTTTTGTGCTACAAGTGACGCAGGCTTGGAATTACTTTCCGGCATGGAGGGCATAGATCATAACTCTGGAAGCTACAGAGAGGTGTAAAATCTTCCTTTGAAAGCTTACTGCATCCTGGCAATGTCTTAATGCTTCCTCTCTTCCTCCATGCTTGCAAAGGTCCACTGAGGTGGCACATTAGCTTTTGGTTAGGTGTGTTTGGAGAAGGAATGTTTTCTTCCAGACCTTGGTACATGGGTTCAGTTTAGACTCCTCTGTAAATTTTCTTGTTGTAGTGGAAAGTAAAACTACATAGAAACTAAGAGGCCAATCACACAGCTACAAAAAAATCTGCCAAAGTAGAAAATAAGATTATTAGAGGGATGAAAAATGGGAAATGTCTTGTAAACTACAGGACACTGGGCCTCTTACTTTTCACCTGCTGCAGCCAGCAACTAGGAACATGTTCTGCATTAAACTGCACTTAGTCTTGTGCTCGCCAAGGAATGTGACTAGGTTAGCAAGCTGCATTCTTATCAATCAGGAGTCAAATGATCCAGAAGAAGAACACAGAGTTCCTAGTAAAGGATCATTGGAAGCAGGACAGCTTTGCTAATTAGATTCCTTTTACTTTATTTTTACACATCAATAGAATTCTGCATACAAATGTAGTTGCACTGAGTGTGTCAAACAGTACAAATTGTTGTTACGATACATTAATCAAGGACATGGAAGAACAGCTCCGGGAGAGAAGATTCCCCTGCCTTACGTAAGCTTTGATCTGCAGTCTCTCGGTCACCTCGTCTCCTTCCATTAGGACTTCTGATCTCAGAAGGAATAAAATTTGCCGTTCTCTGGCCCTGGCAATTTCCTCACAGTAAAATTTGTCAAAAGATATGAAACACCATGGCTATGGTCCTGGATAAAAGTACTTATGTGCCCACCTTTTCAAAGGTTTCCTTCCCTTACCCCCTGTCCTCTCTTCCCTGGAAAAAGCTTTGGTGCAATTAGAACGACAGAAACTAGGATTTGTGTGCAACTTAAACATTATATCTTCATTCATCCTTGAAAATCTTCTTTGTACATCATACCCTCATCTCTAAGAAGTGACGGAAGCCTCCACAGCCTTTCGTGTTTTGGGAAATAATTGCACTGAAGGGAATTAACATGCATTTATAGGGCGGTGAAACAAAAATAAATGGCACTGAGGTATTTCTGTTGTTCTAGCTAAACACCCTGATGTTGGGATGCTTGTGATTTTTGGGATGCTTATGATTTTTCATTCTGCAATCCCTCCTGTGAGTCCAACTCCCCGTGCCTCCTCCTTGCACCCTCTCCTGTACTGTCCCTTTCCCTCTGCTGCAGTGGGAGGTTGACTTTGCCTGCAGTTCTGATTCCGTCTTTTTTCCTGGTGGATTGCACAACAGATCCTCAGTCAAAGCCCTGGGGTTACAGAAAGAAAAGGAAGAACAGCCTTGTGGTCATGGTACTAGCCTGAAAGTGGGATTTTTACACACTTTGTCAGACTTGTTTTGTTACAGTACTCAGAAGTCCCTTAGGGGATGGTTGACGAAAGGTATTTTTGTCTCTTAATTACATTTTGAAATCCAAGGGAGACTGTATATCTAAATATCCACAGGAGTCTTGTCCTGTATATGTTTGTTTGCTGTCTGCAAAGGTGAGATCTCTATCCCAGATAGAAAAGGTGGTGCTCTGTTTGAACTTTCTTCCCTGATAAACATCTTCTTTAGTAGATAACCTTCTCTTTCTAATATGCATGTATATATTGTCTTTTATATATACACACACATGCATCTATATGGGAATGTTTATATAACATGTACTAAACATTATTTTACTTCTTCATGTAGTGCTTCTAAGATAGAAAAATATTCTAATCTTCAGCGAAATATTTTCTCTATTTTGCATAACCCACTGATTTTACATGCAGTCGGTTTTTGTTAGGACTGGGCCGTAAGCATACAGGTAGGCTGCAGAAGGATATCTTGGTGCTTTGCCCAGAGTTTGTGGTTGCTGTGCTAAGGTTTTTCCTCACCATCCTTGTATCTTTATGTCTATGATTATGCTATTTATCATACTATTTATGATTAATAAAATGCTGGTCCCTTGGCTGCTTACACCACGTGTTAAATCTGGATGGATGGATGGCTCTGAACCACAGCCATTGCTAGGTAGAAAACAGCTTGCTAGCACACAATTTAAGGGAGGAAACAAACAATTTATGTATGGTTGAAAGAGCACAGATAATAAGGTAAATAAGTTCTGGGTGAAATGGTCCCTAAGCATTCTTTGCCTGCCTTATAGACATTTGTCAAGTGCTTTGAGATTATTTATATAGAGATCACAATATCCTTCACAACTCTTCTCAAATTTCCCTCCAAACGGAGAACTTTAGTGTGAATTGTTTTTCTGTGTAAGGGGTCGTGTTTCTTAAGCTCAAAGAATGCTTTTCTCAGTAACAGTCTCTCTGCCTTGTCATTAACATTAGTGATTCTTTTTTCAATTAAAACATAATGTAAAATTATTGCCCAATTAGAAAGCATTATTATGTGCTTATAAGCATCCCTGAATGTACTTACCCACTGGAAGCATGCAGATGTCTGTTGGAATTTAATTTCTCTGCAGCACATTGTGGGTGGGGACAGAAGAGAAGTAGCCAGAAAATTATAGTTGCTGCAGTAAATACCAGGCTTCTCCCAGTGACCTGCACTGACTGCAGAGCTTATTACATCTAATGCAAGCATAAAACATCTGTTCAGGAGTGCTGTTCTCTGGCTGGTCTGTATTTGTACCAGCAAATCAATCATTCTTGGCCGATGGTTGCCTGTTGTGGGGAGTCACGGAGAACAGGGGGCGCCACACTTTAAAGTTTATTGTAAGAAAGATGTTGTGAAATACCTGCAAGGCTTCAGTGTACATTAAGCAGTGGCAACCTTGCTTCACCTCTGTGGTGTGGTCCCTCCTGAGCTCCAGAGGCATAGGTGTGCAGGCCAGAAGGAATCCTGTGGGTGGATGGTATAGCCTGTAGCAAGGAGCATGGAGGATGAACAAGGTGTTCCAGGAAGCTAAATTTAGAGTCCTCTAAGAGTGGTTTTTTTTTTTATTTGGGGGTTCCTACAAAGTCGGTCTGTGTTGTCAGGTGGTGACACCCTGCGATAAGGCAGAGGTGTGGTGAACCTTGTGCTCTAAATCGAGCAAATTCTACTTTGGAGACAGAACTGCTGCTGGTACACGGCATGTGCTGTCCTTGCTCTGGGCTGTGGAGGGTGAATCCAGGGCACCACCTTCAGCAGATTGTAGATTTTGCTTGGTTTCCATTGTTGTTAGCAAAGCTGGCACTTCACTGAGGTGGCTTTTACCCCCGCAGAAGAGGTGTTTGTGTGCTTTGCAGCTCGGACCCCATCAGGCCCAGAGCTGCAATGTGTTGGTCGTGAGGGGCTGCCATGGGGGCAGCTCTGCAGGGTTTGATTGATTCCCTCGCAGCCTGGCTAGTGGGAGGCTCTGAATAGTGGCCAGAGTAACAGCTACGCTACATGCAAAGCTGTTGGAGATCGCCAGTGTTCTTTTATCTGGTTTGCAGGCTCTGTACCTGCTGCTATTGGATGTAGGAAAAAAAATGCTGCTTTGTCAGGGGAGGTTTTTTACAATCTAAATAACACCTTGTTCGTGTGGGGCTTTTCCCCCCCCCCCTTTTTTAATGTAGTGTTTCTGGAGTGGGTCCTGGCAGTGTCAGCCACCAGCCTGAGCAGTTCTTTTGCCGGTGCTTTTGATGCTTTTGAATCTCTGCCTATGTCAGTGTATTTCCTAGGGAATTAGCCAAGATTATTCACACCTCAGATAAAATTTATTTATTCTATTAGCAGCAACTTCAGTGCATCCAATTTTCAGCACTTGGTGAAGAAGAGAATTTTGCTTTTTTGCTAGAAAGCCTTTGCATATGTTTCCATGTGTGGATCTTGTTTCCATGGCACCAGCTTATAAGCTTGAGAGGCACAGGTGGGAGCGTTAGCCAGTAAATAGGCATTAGGAGCCAGCCCTGCTCCTGTGTAGGGCTCTGTCTTGTGGTGAGGATAGTGATGTGGGATACGGCAGTGATTTATGTATTTTAATGGCTGGGGCTTGGAGCTTTTCCTGTCTGCAGTATGGTGGAATAAAAGACTTGATGCAGTCCTGCTAGTGCTCTTGCAAAGGTGTTGGTTTTCCTGCTGCTTTTTCTTGATTTTTCTAAAGATGAGCCCATGCTGGAATGTGAATTAACTTTTCTTGCTCTGTTTTCCCAGATGCTTTAATGTGTTGTCTAAGCACCCTTGTCCCAAGGAGTCTTTCTTTCCTTCCTTGCCACTGTTGTGTTGGGATGGCTTTGCCCAAATGTTTTCATGTAGCAGTTGTGGCACGGGTAGATTGTGAGTAGTAGTGATTGTGGTGTTCATTTGTAACACAAGTGCTCAAGCTGCTCAGTGTGTCAGTCTGGGGTGTCTCTTCACCAGTAAATACTCAAGCACAGTGAGCTGAGCACAAGGTCTGTTTTATTAACTTCTAGGGGTTTATGTTCTGCAGACATGGAGGTGATTATAGCTGTTTCTCTGGCTGTAAAAGCTATAAAGTTATGCATGCACAGAACCATATAAACTTTTGATGGTAAGGACTTCGATTTTTTAATATAATTGAGCATATACTCCTGTATTGTATTTTGCCATTGCAAATATACTTTAAGAACAATGTGCTTATTAATTTTCTCCAGCTCAGTAGTAGGTATAATGAGCAAGTAGTTGCAAGACAGTGAACCGGATACAGGATTTTGAGGGGAGTGCTTTTATTTAAATTAAAAAACTTGAGGACACTCAGCAGAGTAACCTTGTGTGAAGTGAAGTCTGTTACATCAGCCAATTATGCCAGCGGTGACCTTGGAAAAAGAATCCTGTGGGAAAGACAAGCCCTTGCAGTAGGACAGGGGTCTGCTCTTGGTGCCTGTATTACCATTGTTGGTGGAGAATATACAAAACCTCAGTACACTATAGCAACTTAAACATCAGGCACGTTCCCAGCAGCTGCAAAGAAGGATGAAAAATATGTTAACTGTAAGTTTGCTTTGAAAAGAAATTTATTACTGATTTCCATTATTAATGAGCTAATGGAAAGGTTGAGTCCTAGGGTAGTTTTTCTCTGTTCTAGGCAAATGACTGTGGGGATCATATCACGTCAGGTTTAGCACACTGAGCCTGTATACTTTGAACAGTTCTTCAGGGGTCATCTGGAAAAACAGTACAGATAAGAGATAGGGAGATCTTCATCACCCTTTTGATTCCCAGCTGTCTCTGTATGGCTTAATCTGTGTTTGCTCTGTGCCTCTTGTTGGATCCAGTGGGTGTTGTCAAGGGTGTGATGTTTTNTCAAGGGTGTGATGTTTTTGTAGAATCATGGCCAGTCTTGCTTGAAAGGATTGAAATGTCATTGGTGACTGCATTTTGAAAAGAAAATACCTCTTTATTAAAAACCCAAACAAACATGCACCCCTGCCCCTAAGCCCCTGCATGAGGCTACAAATAAAATTCCATTTAAGAGTGAGAGCACTTCAACCTTGATTTTGCATCCTACAAACTGTAGTTATTTGTTTCAGGTTAATTTTTAATTTCCTGTCATAATTGTGACTGTCTTCCTACTGGCAAGCAGGTTCTGATTTAGTCATTCATATTTCTTTTTCAGGTCGCATGTGGCTCAGAGCATAATCTAGCAATAGTTGGTAAGTAGCTTAATTTTATAACAAATCCTTTCACCTTTTTTTCATTTTTAGTAGCGCAAGATGAAAAACGTGCACATCAAACATATTGAATGATTACGGGCATTGTGTGCAGCTGAAAGGAGGAAAGTAACATATAGATGTAGAGGAAAAAAGAAGAGGAACTGGTGACAATAAGTGGTGATGATGAAAATGTGTCATTGTAGACCAGCCCCTGTAAGGAGAGAGGGGTTGATGTATGTAATAGAAAAATACATTTGCAAAGTGCTACAGCCTGTTTTAGATTGGAGCCACAATTCGGGCTGCAGATTCAGAATAGCATCTGAGTTTGACGCTGGTCAAAAGTATCTTTGTTTAACAAGATGGAAATTGTTGCAATGAAAATTATTGGTGAAAAACTGTCCTGGGTCTTTTGTTGTTCAAAGCTTGGAAAATCTTCAAAATGTCAGTCAGTGGTAGACAGGTTCTTTAGTGCCTTTTAGCATAATGCAGCTGTTGTAATAATGATGGAAGTACTAGGAAGCTAATGTCGGTGGAGAAATTGAATTTTGTGTACTAATTCCAGGAACAATCAGATTCTTGCTTTCATGTGATGAGTTGATAACTGAAGTTTGATACATGATTGCTATTATATATAATTACTTGTTTAGGAACATTTTTAACTGTAGATTTTCAAGGGCTTTATAAAGGAGGTCAGCATAATTATCCCCATTAATAGACAGGGCAAGACAGATGAAGAAAGGAATTCTATGCTAATGAGAACTGGATATGAAACAGCACTCCATTGACATGGATGTTTTTGATTGCTGTGACTGATGTGCTGAGATGTCAAGTAAAGAATTTCCTTAATTTTCTAAAGTGTGGTTTGACAGAGGTAGAGAAAAGCAGCTATTTGGTATTCAACCTGCTTTCCGTGCTCTAATTTTTTAGGTTTTGTTAAGTGGCCACAAAGGTGGCATTTTCTGTATTTCCATATCTGCTGTAGTATATTTTCTAATTATCCTTTTCCAGTTAAATCATGTAGTGAATTTGTTAACTTCTATTAAATTTATGGCTGGATTTAAGAAAAGATCTTTCCCTTTGCCTTCTCCCTACTTGTTCAGTGTCACATGCCTGTATTAATTGTCAGGCTGGTGCTTCTGAATGTCGACTGAAGAGCAATCTTGTTTCTTGCTGAATTGATGAAGTAAAAGTGTACTGCTGGCAGATTCCTCCAGTGTGCATGAAAGCAAAGCATTGAGTTTGAACAACCTTCTCTCTGCTTATGTCCTTTTAAGCTTTCTGCCTTCTAGGCAGAAATCTCTGGAAAAACTGGGTAGGGGAAAGAAATTTTAGCAGAAAGTTACAATAAACGAAGAACTTTGCATATGTAAAGACATCATGTGCCTATCTAAGCTGTGTGCTACACTCATTGAATTCAATGGGGAAATTATCCGTGCTGGAAGCCAGTCAATTTTATTTTAAGGACAACAGAAATGTGATGTTGCAAATTTTTTGAACTGAAGAACTGTGATACAATTTTCCCTGAATTGAATTTTGACATATGCTTTTAAAAGGTTGACGTTTTAGAACATTCTGTGGTAGGAGTTCTCTGATCACTGGTCACTTTTGGTTCAAAGCTGTCAGCTGTTATAGTCCTTAAACAATATCACACAGATTTCCATGAATATGTCTTCTTGATTGTACAATTTTTGAATAACTTATCATTCAAGCAGAGTTCATTTATAACAGCTATATCAGCCATGTCTTTCTTAATTAGTAAATGCTTGAGTGATTGACTTTTAAACTGAGATAATTCAAGTTCAGTATGACAGGTAAACTGAAAAGCCCTTAACAGTATAATATTCAAGTCACTATTTCTGGTTGTATATACAAATGTGCCTGTGCTTTTTTTGTTGCATCATCTTTTAAATAGAAACATTTTTAGGACGGAAAGGCTGGATTTATGATTCATTCCACAAATGCTGAAGTAGTGTTCCAATCATCTTGCTGGTGATACAAGCTGTTTGATTTGTAAGACTAGCAAGCAGTTAGGTCTTTTCATGTTACTTTATATAGTCTGCATTCATTCGTACAGTTCAGTTATTTGAATTCTCTTTTCTTGCTTTCTTCTACTGAAGTCAGTGCAAAATTTTTCTCTTCTCTTCATTGTGATGGCATTTACTCCTTTTTTTTGTGGCTATTTGGTAGTATTTCAGTTTTTATTTGATGATGAGGTAAATGTTTGCTATAAAGGAGAATAAGATGTGAGTTGTCTTGAAATGTACCTGCTTTTCTAAACTTTATGAGTTAAAAGTTGCTATTAGTACATGAAGTTTAAACATCTTCTCTCCTAGCCCTTGGTGAAAACACATTTTTATCTTCATTTGGGGTTGTATTGTGGTATTAATTCTAAAATTTGTAAGTGTTGTAATATTTTTATGTTCATATGACTTTTCACTTGGGAACAAAAATCCCTGCCTAGTAAGAAAAGACCTTGCTCTTTTCACCTCAATCAAGAATTAATCATCTTAGGAGCCAGCCTATTTTTGTACTGAAAGAAATGGGTAGTTATTTAAAAAATGTTGTATAATATATGAGAAAAACATCTTGCCACACTGAAAACTGTGTGTCCTTACTGGGCACCACAAAGGTGGCTTTTCTACCTGAATGTGATAGCTGCAACGTTAGTGCTGAACTTCGTGATACTGAGACAGAGTCTTTGAATGACTGAAATGCATAATGGAACTAAATCACTGTGACAAAGCTGAGCTTTTTCCAGGTTTGGGAGTCTATAATGTTTTCAACACTGAAAGGGTATGGAGGCTTCCTTCTTACCCTAAAAAGCCTGTGTTTAAAAACAGTGTTTATGGAGACGGCTCTTATCAGTTTCCTACTCACTCCCCAGTAAGACTTTGATCCTCCTTTTTTGAAAAAGAGAATAGTTATCTTTTTAAAGAACATGTAGCTCATGCAATGCTGCAACTTAAATAATCAAGCAATATTAACTGTGCAGAAGTAGAGATGTTATTAAATGCAGCAATGCCTTGACTGTGCTGCAACCACAGGGCACAGGACAGAGCGCTGTGAAGAACCTCCAAATGCAAATGTCTTATTTTAGTAAAAATTAAACCCTGAAATTTTATTCAAGCTTCTTGGAGGCAGTTAAAAAAAATCCCCAGAAATCATTACAAGGATGACAGTTCGACAGCCTGTCTCTCCAAAGCCTTGGTAGTACATAATATCCCTTTTTGGTCTTGCTTTTAGTCATTTTCTCAACCTGTTTAAACTAATAAAAATCTTTTAAGCAAAAGATACTGGAGGATATGTAGGGAGAAGCACTTGTTTTAAAAGCTAATTAATTTCCGTTGAAATCCAACTTTAAAGCAGCCTTCAAAGGGGAATTTCTGTGTTTGGAAGAGAAAGACGTGAATCTTTCAAGTTAACGTTTTCTGGTGTGGTGTTTTGAAGGGGATAAGTGTTGGGATGTGTGGCTACTTCAGATAGTACAGAAAGCTTTTTCTTGCACTTTCATAGTCAGCACAGTAAATTCTGACTTCTGCTTGTTTTCTTGCATGGAGGGTTTAAAACATCCTTCAGCCAGATAATCCCCAGATCCTGACTTGGACGCTGCTGTGTGGTGACCACACCACAGAGGCACTGCCAGTGCAGGTGGTGGTGGTGCAGTGGTGTTCACAAGGAGAAACTGGGCTTTGTGATTAATGCCGTTGCGCAGATATTCATTCGATACTTGTCTCTGTCTCCTTTGGCTTTTTTCCTGTTCAGGTTACTTACTCAGCACTGCTGTGCCCCCATGATTAATGGCAGTGGAGAGGGCACCATGTAATTAATGTTAAACTAATAAAAATGAACCCCGAAGGCCCAAGCTGGCCACCCAACCATAAGTGTGTTTTGCACATGGAAGCACAAGTGACATATGAGGAGACAAGGCCCTGGCTGGTCACACTGAATTTCAGTGTGCTCAATGCAACAGCATTATCACGAAACATTTTTAAAATCACTTCTCAACTTTCTGCTACATTGCAGGCCCTTCCAGAAGAGGGTTAGCTTTGCCTCCCGTTGCCTTCTTTGTTTTGTGTGATTTAGAACAAGTTTCAAGATTCTGTGTTCTGTGGTTCCTGTGCAATCACAGCTGTAAATATCACAACACGGGCATTCACATCCTTCTGAAGCTGCAGTTGGAGAGTAAACAGCAATATTGAATTTAATGGAAGAATAGTCTTTGTAGAGGAAATTAGGATAAAACATCCCTCCACTCAAATGGCAGCTCATGCCTCAAATGGTCTGAATTAAAGTATGCAGTATTGTTAGAGGGGCAGTAAAAGAGCTGTTATTCCCATGCTCTGTTAAGATTTTCTTTTCATATTCCTATCCTGGAAGAACATAGCAATTATGATCTGGAAAATAAATGTGGTCAAAATGATCGAAGCTAAGGGAGGTGGTGATACACATCCTGAAGTGGTGATGGTGTTAATGCCATCCCGAACACTTTGGTTCCATGTTTTTTAATAAGGAAGCTGAAAGGTTCCTACATGTGAGCCACTAGCTCATAATTAGCAAGGTTTCGTACTTTTAGTAAAGTTCACGATTCCGACTGAATTATTGTATAAAGCATCAGTCGAGGAAGGGCTGTAACAGATTATGAAAGATCCATTTCTCTGGCAGAGTGAGCACCAATGGGGAGAGGAGGCTGTGCAGGCTGATGGACGGATCCCTGCGTTATGCTGGCAGCATTATTTAGATGTTCGCAGCCGCCCTGCGAAGCAGCAGATAGAGTCGTGTCTGACATTCGGTCCCGGGGGACCCAGCAGTCTGTCTCGGGGAGAAAAATCATAAATTCTCTCTATTGCTGTAGTGTGTGGAGGAATCTTCAGCATACACGGTGGAGGGCACTGGTGTTCAGCAAGGAGCCTGAGTCTGCTAGTCTGTTGCTTTATTTATTATGCATGAAAAACCCCAGTGCAGCCAGGGACTGTATTGTAAAGGTTTCCTGGCAGACCAGCATGGAGTCATGTTGCAGCACGCTGTCTCTTTGCATTGCAGCACTAATCACATTCTCTGCTTATTAAAGGGCACCTGGCAGGACTTCGAGTAACCATCACTGTTGTCATTTTCATGAGGGTTGTATGTCGACCTTCTAAATTTATTCTCTGGCAGAGCCATTTCGTATGTCATTTAGCTCTTAATGTGGCTTTGACTGTTAAAATAGCTCTTCAGAATATAAGCTGCTTTGGTTATATTTGTTGGGGAAAAGCAGCCTCATTCATATCATTACCTGAGCACCTGTCTGAGTGCTTTGGACATAGCTGGATACAGGTTTGACATCACAGTTTTCCTGTCACGGTTAGATACAGTGAGTTGTTCAAATATCTGCTCACTGTGTGTTACTTTTCCATATACTGTTGGTGCTCCAGGCAAACCAATTGTTCCTCTGGTAAGATGGATGCTGAGATGGAATTTGAAATTTCAAAAGCCTGATTTTTTTTTTTTTTTTTTTTTGTTCTTTTTCACAACTCATAACGCCGAGAATGAG
>VYZQ01027474.1:26016-41379 GCA_013400655.1 Mystacornis crossleyi | reverse complement strand
ATTTCCACTGATTCTTGCTATTTCCTAAAACTTCCTGTTTTGATCCTTTTAAAAAAATATATAGTTAAACCAAAGGCTGAACATGTTCCTGTTTTTTCTTCCTTCTTTTCTCATCTGCCCTATTTATCTCTGACTTTTGCTCCCCTTTTAATCTGTTATTGATGCCCTAATGGCCTTGAATTTCTCAGTTGCCAGAGATCACTAAAGTCTAATGCTGCAAATACAGTGATCTTGAAAGTGACAGGAAATGCATGTAATTATCAAAACCCCCACTGTAACAGTCATGGATAGGGGTGTCTCTGTTATAGATTTTTTTTCCCTAATTTTTTTGTGATTTCAGGTTACTTAAGCTTGTGACACTGTGCCTTGGTGCTTCCATTTGAAAAGGCTGCTGCCTGCTACACATCTAACAAAACCTGCATTGCTTTAAAAGATGTAATAAAATTTTAACTACAGATTTCTTCTGTGTATTGCTCAGTAATATGACTTCACCAAAAGAGGTAGGCAGACTGTTCCTATGTGTATCCAGCATGATAAAGTGCTTCACCTAAAAGTAAAGGTAGTGCTAGAGGTGGCTAGATGGAAAAATAGTATCAAACCCATGCTCAGTTGAGATTTTTTTTTCCCTGTTCATGTGCTTGTGGTACTTTCTGAATCGCTGAGGATGTGTGACTTCAGTAGCTGGGGCTTGGGTTTTCTGATCATCTGTGAAGCAGGAACCTGCACCCTGGGACCAGTGGACTGCTGCCTGTCTTCAGACTATGAACCAAACAAATAATTATTATTTTTTAAAATCTCTTTAATATAAATCCATTAACCAACTCCAGGTTATGATTGTGGCTGACAAATCTGTTGGTGATTGAGTCCAGTGTCCCAAAGTAGTGGTTCCTCCTATTTGAATCCTGCTCTCTTTTTTCTTTTTTGTTTTGGGTTTTTCCTTCCCCATTATTTTCTTCCAGCTTTCAGAGAAGCTGCTATACACAGCCAGCAAAGGTTATTTCTCTGTTAGAGAGATTTGCTTCTCATCAGTATGTAACTGATTTTTTTATAAAATATCAAAGAGTCCAAGCTCTGTTTTCATTTTTGCAATGCTTTCGGGACCTCCTTCCCCCTGTTAAATGCTGGTTTATTAATTGGCTCTTATTTTTGTTTCTTTTCAGTGGACTCATTGGTCGCAGCTGGGCCATGGTGTTTGCTGCTGGAGGTTTCAAAGTGAAACTTTATGATATTGCACAACAGCAGCTAACAAGTGCACTGGAAAATATTCGGTAGGTCAAATGACTTGAAATAACTGGGGTTGGAATGAAACTGGGATTTTTGTAATTATGAATGAATAGCCATATCTTATTTCAGGGAGCATAGATTTTAAGCCTTGAAGAAGGCTTTAACTTAGAAGTACAGGTCCTGTTAAGGTCAGAAGGACTGTGCTTCCAAGTGTCACTGACGCTTCTGAAGAGAAATTTAATTTTTAAGTTATTCAAGAGCTTAAATTTAAATTCAATTTTTTAAAATAATGCTTAGCACCACTAGGTTATTTATAGGCTAGCTTTAAAATATATGAACAAAAGAGTTTTTGCACAGAAAGGCAACAAAGACTCTTTCAGAATGGAGGTAGGTTAAGATGGATTGCTGAGAAGCCGTGCTACAATGATTAGTATTTTATAACAAGTTTTTAAACTTTAAAACTGGTATTTTTGAGTCCTAGAAGAACAGGTTGCTAATGTCCTCGATCAGTTATAGTTGAAGTGGGAAGCATCTTTAGAAGGAGCGCCAATTTGAGGGTGTGAACATGACATCACTCGCACTGGTTGAGGCCAGCAGGCCTCCAGCCCTCTTCTGTTGCCCATGGCACTGTGGCTAAAGCCTCGTGCTTTTGGTACTGCAACAGCTACAAGCTCAAGTCTTGCCTGTCTGTTCCCCTCCCCCAACCTTCAGTGCCAACAAGTTAATTATCTATTCAGTCACTCTTAACTGTATTTCCTCCAAGTATTTCTCTAACCTTCCCTTGAACTGGTATAAATCCTTCTGTGGCCTCCTTGCCAAAGGACTTTGTGTTCTGCAGGTTTACTGCTTGCTGCGTGAAGAGCCATTCCCTTGTGCTTGTTTTGAACCTGGCTCCTAAGCTGCTTTGATTGACCCCTGGTTCTTGTGTTAGAAGAACATGGCTGCTTGGTCCTATGCACCCTCTTCTTGCTGGGCCTGGAAATACAGCTTTTATCTGCCCGTGAGAGAGGGTGAAAGTACATTTATAAAGTGGTTCTGTGCACAACCTGATGTTGCTCTATTGGCATTTAATGCTGAACTTCAGATGACTTCACAGTTAGCATCAGCCTAAATGCATCAGCTCTCCCTTCATGATGCCTTGGAGTGGCAAATGTCAATTTGTGTGTCACCTGTATGGGGTGTAAGGTGCACTTGAAAAAAGGTTGTGGTGTGTTGCATCCTAACTGCTTTCTGTAACAAGGCCTAAAGCAAACAGGAGTGACTTCAGGAACCCCCTGTAGGTCAGTTCAGTTGTTAAGGTTTCAGAAGTTAAACAGCATGTGATGTCTAGTGAGATTTGCTTAAAAAGGCTTGATAACAAAAGAATGGGAAAATCTATCTTTTTTTTCTTTCCAGGTAGATGTTAGTCAGACCAAACATCTGTGTTGCATCACCTAGATGACACGCGCTTTTGGTTTTTTTCAGTGTTGCTTTCATAGTGGTAGCCACCATGAGATTCTGGATTATTAGGTGGCAGTTTTGTGGTGTTCATTACTAAAGCCAGCACTTGCCCCCAATTTTTTCTTTTTCTAATAGCAAATGAGGATTTTAGCCTTCCAAGGTTTTGAGCTTGAAAACATGAAGCATAGAATGTCATGTGTAATAGGACAGAGTGCTATTTGAGTGGGTTTGTACTGTCCTGTGCATGCGTGTGTTCTCCTGTAGGAGTTCACAGAATGACTGAATGGGTAATGTTGGAAGGGAGCACTGGAGGTCATCTAGTCCAACCTCCCTAGAGCTCATTATATCAGACAGCTTTTGAGTAGCTCCAGGAAAGAGACCCTACAATCTTTCTGGGCAAGCTGTTCCAGTGTTTAGTTACCCTCACAATAAAGAAGTTCTTCCTTGTGTTCAGGCGGAACTTCCCGTATTCCAGTTTCTGCATGTTGCCTCTTGTGCTATTGCCTGGCACTGCTGAGAAGAGCCTGGATCCATTTCTTGGCACCTCCCTTTCAGATATTTATAGACATTGTTGAGGTCCCCTGTGTTGTCTCTTCTTGAGGCTGAACAGGCCCAACTCCATCAGCCTTTCCTTGTAGGAGAGATGCTCCAGTACCTTAATCATCTTCGCAGCCCTCTGCTGGACCCCTTCCAGGAGCTCCGTGTCTTTCTTGTACTGAGGAGCCCAGAACTGGACACAGCACTCCAGATGTGCCTCACTGGGGCAGAGAAGAGGAGCGGGATCTCCTCCCTCGACCTGCTGGCAGTGCTCTTCCTAATGCATCCCACTGGCCTTCTCGGCCACAAGGACACTGCTGGCTCATGGACAGCTTGTTGTCCACCAGGGCCTCCAGGTCCTTCTCCGCAGAGCTGCTTTCCAGCAGGTCGGCCCCCAACCTGTGCTGGTGCCTGGGGTTGTTCCTTCCCAGGTGCAGAACTCTGCATTTGCCCTTGTTGACTTTCAGACAGTTCCTCTCTGCCCAAGTCTCCAACCTGTCGAGGTCGTTCTGAAGGGCTGCAGAGACCTCTGGGGTATCAGCCACTCCTCCCAGCTTTGTGTCATCAGTGAACTTGCGGAGGAGGCATCTGCCCCTTCATCCAAGTCATTGATAAGTTCAAGGCAGGTTCAGTTGAGTTCAAGGCAGGTTTTGCCTTTTACATAAGATGTTCTTAACTTAAAATTAGCTTGTGTATTTTGGCTGTTGTAACACTGTAGTTAAAAAGCCTAGTTTCAGGGAAACATAGTTTTTGTGACAAGAATATGAGCTGTGCATTTTCTTCAACCACTCTTTTAATGATTGTATCTATCAAAATACAGTCGAACTTCTTTTCACTCATTTCATAGCACACAACGTACAGTAAATTACAATGAGTTACTGAAGTGATACTTGTGTAAGAGCTGGAGTAGGTAATGTGTACTCACAGGAGAGCAGCAAGGAAATGTCTGTTGGAGCTGTCTGATGGAGCCAGCTGGTGACTAGTTCTCCGAATTTGATGTCATTTACTTTCCCTTTTCCCTCCAAATGGCAAATACTTTTAGGGAAGTTTTTAGGCTTAGGGTTTTGTGGTTCATTTTGTTTTAGTATTGGAACGTATTTATTACACTCCAGTCTGCAGTCCACAAACTTCTGGTGTATGGAGATACTAAGGAGAAACTGGAGTGTATAGATGACTATTTGTAGTTTCTGTTTTTCAAACAAGAGAAAAGTGGGATTTGAGTAGTAAGTAACACTCACTTTACTTCTAAAAGGAGATGATACTTTTTTGATGGCAGAAATGATACTTAACTATTTTATGTCCTTGCCTTTTAGTAGTTGACCCATAACTCATCGCCTTTTGCATAAATTCAGAACGTCTCAGGGTTCCTTAACATAATTAATTCAACTCTCACAAAACAGCAAGTGGGCAAGGGTGTGTAATCCTTCAAGACGACTGGAACGAGTCTGAGATGGACATACAATCATCGTGAAAGCCTGCACATATCTGGGTGGAAAATCTGAAATGTACTCTGTAAATTTGCTTGAAACACTTGGCTATGGGTAAAAGATAAGATTAAAGCATGGAATTTGGATCTACTGAAACAAATGAAAATATGTGTCAGGTTACCGCAGTGTCAGTAGACCAGAAGCAGAACGAAGAGTGTGTTCCCTAAGACCTAACATGGTGTTGTGGATTTACTCCTCATCTGCCTGTTGAGCAGCATGTAGCAGTCAGTGCCTGGGCACATGAAGTGACTGCACACTGCACTGAACGGGATGTACCAGTGGTGTGGTAAAGCAGTGTCTGCTCTAATGAAACAACCCTCTGTTCTGCTGAAGAAACAAACTAATGAACACCCTTGTACCACACTGGACCTACTGAGTGCGTGCTGTAGTAGCCTGCCTTGGGAAATGTAATTTTTCATATCCAGCATGCTTTTTTCTGTATCAGTGTGATTCTGGTTTGAATGCAAGATTGATAAATTTTGAAATATTGAGAATTAGAAAAACAAGTAGTATCCTATTCATGAAACTAGTCCTAAAACATGGGATGCAGAAATGCTTTAGTACATGCCCCTCTGCCAAAAATAAATTTATGATTCTTGTAATATGTAAACTTTTTCAAGTAGTTAGTGTGCTATTGTTCTAAACAAAATTACATTGCTGATAAAGATTGATTAATTACCAGGCTTACTGGCTTGGTCTTCCAGTCTGTCTCATGTATTGCTGTGTTGTATTGGTACTGTATACTGGTAAATATGTATCAAGGGCAAAATGCAGCTTGGCTTAGGTTGTCCTTGATAGTTTTATGTATCTCCTTTGAGGGGAGAACTTCTAACTAGATGATTCTTTTCAGAACATAATTTGATATTGAGTGCCTGATGCTGGCACATTTAGCTTGTGCTAAATCATGAGTTTGATTTTACCTTTTGACTTTATCTCTGCCCACCCACCATCCCCAAAAGTGCAATTAACTAGCTAGGCAAAACTGCTTCATTTGCACAACTAACTAGAGAACGTATTGGTAGGCTTTGGAAGGGGATAGATTCCGTCTTTACATACGTTCTGTCTGACTGTTCCGGAGTTGAAAACACCTCCAAAAGGAAATGTTGTCTTTTTACCTCATTCCTGCATGGTAGCCCGCCCCCTGGGCAGCTGGAACATAGGATTTCAGTAAGAGTGATTTGTTTCATTACTAAAGCTGTGTTTTGAGAACAGTTATGGTGCTCGCATTTGCCTGGTATGCAGAGTAACGGGTTGTCCAAGGAGGCGATGATATGTCCTTTCCTGAAAGCTTTCAAGCTTGGCAAAACCTACTTGGTCTGTTCTGTCTCAGGCTAAATATGTGGGACTGGTGATGTTTTGGTTTGTTGGTTTGTGTTTCCCATGCCTACTACCCTCTAATTTATCAGACAGCACTAGTGGTAGTGCGGTGACTGGTGAATGGTTCTCGTCTTTGGGCAACAGTGGCTGGCTGAACTTTTGAAGAACAGGATTGGTTTTTCCTTCCTTCCTTCCATTCTTGTTCGTGTGGGCAATATGGTTGTGATTAAGTGATCTTAATTCTAGAAAGTATTTGCTTATTGCAACAGTTTGTGCCAAATATTACAACTGCCCATAGTAGCTGTGGATAAAGGTGAGGCAAGTGGGGTGTGAAGATTATGAGTTAAGTGTTAGCATTGCTTTCAGAGTCCTTCTGTAAAGACTTTTAGAGTAGGATTTGTAACCAGGAGCATTCCAGACATTTTATGTGATTGGGAGTGTTCCTATAGATTGCATGCCTTATTCTGAAGCAAATACTAGCCCAATCCCCAGAACAGCACTGACGTGGGTAGACAGGTAGAACAGTAAAATTCTGAAGGTAGACGAAGCATAAGCTCAAAAAGGAAGTAGTATTTTCTTAAGGATGTGAATTCTTCATTCTTCAAAGACCTTACAGGTACTGAGTGAAACTCTGAGCTGCACGAAGAGTACAGCTGCAGAGTGGAGCCCTGTGTGCTATGGACGTGGCTGCAATGACCCCCTCAGGCCGGGGTCATCAGAGGGATGATCCCCTAAAAATTTAGGCTGCCTTTATTAAAAAGTCATCCAGTAGAGGTCAGTGGTGCGCTGCTGTATGTACAAACCTTCGGGCCTTAATGCATGATAAGTATCAGGGAACACTGGTTTCCCCTAGTTCTGTAGCAATCTAATACCCCAGGGAAATAGAAAGATGGTTTAGTGTGTGAAAGACTTAAAATTTATTTGTGAAACAAAACTCCCAGAATGTCAGTAAGTAGATTGGCAAAGGGTGCGAAAAATGAAAATTTCCCAGGAGGGAAGGCCAAAATTGAAGTAATGCACGTAATCTCTATTCCATACTTTACCTGATTTAAATACATGGCTAACATGAAGATTCGTTATGATAACAGGAACATTTTTTGTTTAGGAGTAAAAAAGATCAATTCAGCCTCGAGTTCCAAAGATGAAGATGATAGTTTTGAAGGTTAACTAAGAAACTGTATTCTCAGTGCACAGTGTATTGTTAATGGTTTATGACAGAAAAGCAGAAATGCAGGATAGTTATCACTGACAGAGAAGGAAAGATATGAAATAGGGGATGGGTGCTGCAAGCTTCTCTGAGAGCTTGGGGAAGAAAAATAGAAGCTAGATTTCTTAGTCTATGACTCTACCTTTTTTCAATCCGTCAGTCACCAATCATGTACTGTCATTTTGGGGAACCTGGGAGGATGAGACAAATGTAGTATTGCAATGAGAGTGAACAAAGAACGAAGGAAGTAATTCTGATATAATCTCTTCAAATGAAACTTTTTGTGTGTGTTTGGGATTTTTAAAAGCAGTATATATAGTACATGAGCAAGAGTATGCTGGATTTGGGCAAGAGCACCTGGGAAATGAACTTCTAATGAATGGATAGTTAAGACTTTTTGAATTACTTATCTTGCTTCACAGAGTGTGAGGGAGCCAGAAGTTTGGATATGCTCTGTTAGGGCACTTGTTTCTTTACAGATGATGCACTGGCATCTTTAGTGCTAGAAACCTTAAGTGTTGGATGAAGTTTCTGCCCAGCATGCTGTGGTGTATATTCCCTGTGAGCTTGGGAAAGGGAGCTGAAGATTCCTGTTTCCTATTCCTTGCCATAGATTGCTTAAGAAGTAGAAGTCTGTGCTTTTCAGCCATCCGTTTGCTGTGTCATTAATTAAGTCGATAGGAAGAATAAGGGATTGTTTTTCCTGCTCATTAGCTCAATTTCCTTGTGTCTTTATGAGGATGAACAGCTTTTGCTGACCAATAAAAGGCTCAGAGGAGTTCTGGCTTGATGAAACTGATGAAAATTGAACAGATTTAACCATGGTAAGGACTATATCAAAGAGCTTTAGGTTGATTGTGATGAGACAGTTTAATCCCGCCTGATTTCTGTGGCCATTATTCCTCTAAGTGGCTTATAATGGTTTTGAAAAATGGCTTGCTTGTTCTGGATGTTCGAGGGCTTCAAACTATAGAGACCTTTTCTGAGAAAGTGGCATGTCCAGTCCCAGCCATGGTGCGTACTTGAGCATTCGTTTCGAGTTTAGTAACTACTTGAATTTTTTGACACTTGTTCTGTAGGCATTAAAAAACCCCCAAAATGTAGTGGCATGGGGGTTTTAGGATGGACTCTTGGCTGTATAGAATGTATTTATTTATCTCTATACTGGTAAAGAGCTGTTCCTACAGCAAGGCTTTGTAACAAAAGAGCTGTTTGTAAAATTAGATGAAGTATATTAAAGGAACCTTGCTTCCCACTAAATATGAGCAGAAAAAAACTCTTGCTGATTGTGCACCAGTTAAAGCAAATTTGAAGTGGTGACAATCTTTCGTCTAGGAGTAGATCTTAGGTCTGTCTGTGCTTGAAGAGAAGAAAAACCTCTGATAAGATGGGAGAGGAAAGAGAAATGACTTAAATTAACCTTTGTATTTTTGAATATATATGTGTGCAGTGGCATGGCAAATACGGTTTGTACATGGTTTGTAAAGAAGGTTTTTCAAAAAATTGATGGTGTCTTAACAATGATAAAGTGTTTAAATGTGTCTCTGTTGTTTCTGTCAGCAAACAAATGAAAGAGATGGAGAAGTCGGGATTCCTGAAAGGAGCCTTGAGTGCGGAGCAGCAGTTGGCTCTCATTAGCGTTTGTACAGACCTGAAGGCAGCAGTAGAGGGTGCTACTTTCATTCAGGTAAGCAAAGATTTGCCAACCCCTTGCAAACAGTTTAGAAAGATGTTCAAAAACTGTGCTATGCAGTAGCTGGGCACTGGAGTGTTCAACATCCTGACCCTATAAGGATACAGTCGTGCTTGTTAAAGTTCTTTCTAGCCTGGTATCCTGCCGTGGGAGACCATGCCTCTTTGCAGAATTTCCTAGACTGGAGTCCTTGGAAGTTTATTCTGAGTTATGGGGGGAGAGGCTGGCAGCTACGCTGAGAGGGAATTGCTGACCTCCATGTATAATAACGACTGTACCTGTTAGAAAGATGAATGTGAGGTGAAGGTTGGCAGGAGATTTTTGGGGGACAGATTATCTCTTAGGGAACACCACACATTCTAGAGCTGGGTCTAAAATGTGTTTTTTCCTCTCCAGGTACCTAGTGAAGACACGGAGTATGACATATGGGCTGACTGTTCTGACTGTGAGGGAGTGCTGTAGCCAAACACGGCTATCCCAGAGTGTCAGAGTATTAAAACCAGGGTTGATAGATAAGTTTGGAATCTGTGCTGCTAAGTAAAATTGGAATGGGGACCAAGCTGAACTACTAGACCTGATAGTTTGCAGCTGCTTAATTATTAATATGCTCACTGGTTTGGACACAGTGCAGAGAATAGGCTAATCTGGGACCATTTCTGGGATAAAGTATGAATGAGTTTTCATTAGAATTGGCATCTTCTACCCTACATGGCTCCCTAGTCTTATTCCAGTGTTGTACCATTAGCTGTCTCTACATGTATTTGTGTTGCACTCAAAGAGTTTATAACTTACACTGCATCAGGCTGTAAATTCCCGCAGTCTGATTAGCTGCAACACAACCCTAATAACAAATTGAACTGAAAGAGGACAGACTTTCAGACCTTTTATTCCTCCCAATATGGTGAAGTGAGGAGGAGAGAATCGGAGGCAGGGCAAAGCCTCACACAGAAGTCAAGATGTGAATGTACTCTAGATTTTTACAGTGGTACACTGTTTTGGGTTCACTTCTTTTTTTTCATAGCATGAAACTATATATTATCACCTCCAATACCTTACTCTTTCATCACTAATGACTCAGAACTTGTTAGTTCATAGTATTGTGTTCGTGCATGTGTTGCCTATTTCTGCTGAGTTTAATTTGCAGATTTATTGTCTAGTCACTCAGTCTTGTAAAGTCCTTTTGCAAATGCTTGTGGTTGTAGTAATGGTAGCTAACTTAAATTTCATGAGCTAACTTTCAGGTCATTTATGAATGGATGTAACAAAGGGCACAGCTATCTGTGAAACAGCACTGGCCAACTTGTTCCAGTGAGTAAGAACTGACTGTTCTTCCTACCTTCTGCTTGTGAGGGCTGCCTTCTTGTTTCCAGTATTCCCATAGTTCTGCTTGTTTTCTTTTGCTGTTTCAAGCATTTCTTACTACCTGGTATATCCATATCGCGTCTTTACTTTCTGTGTATGCTACCAGTAAGGATCTGCCTTCTTAGTGCCAGCTTTGTATCTCTTTAGCATTCTGACTTGTATTTTACCATCTTCTTTTGAAGCTGAATATAGCTATGATAGGGTTCTTGGGTCTTGTTGCTCTGGCAAGGATGTTGAGTTTTGGTATGCTATTTGTCTTGTTAGAGAGGGTCTTTGGCAAAATCTTAAGATTTTTGAACAAGGTCTTGCATGCCATGTCAGATTAAATCTAGGGCTGCATCCTTCCCCACCACTATCAGTTCATCTACAAAATGGGCATTGGGCAAATGTTGCAAAATCAAAGTAATTGGATGTTGGAAGGAACCTATGGAAGTCATCTGGCCCAACCCATTGCAGAACCAACTTGCATCAACTTGCGCAGAATTTGTGCAGTTGAGTTTTGGATAAACACTTCTGGTCTCTTTGGGTAACTTGTTACAATGTTTGATTACTGTAATTGTGCAACTTTTCCCTAATGTCTATTTGGAAGTCTCTTCTGGCAACTTCACTCTCTTGCCTCCTGGCTTACCAGCCTGCACCTCAGAGAACCTGTGTGTTCCTTTCAGGTAGCTGAAGGCAGCAGTGTTGTGTTGGTAGTCTCCAAACAGCAACAATGTACCTGGAGGTAACTCCAGCTTTCTGGTGCTATTTTATGTTCCCTTAGCCCTCTTGATGTCTCTAAACATGTAATTGTTTAGTATATAAATAAAAATAAACGAAAAAGCTGCAGTATGCCCACGGATAACAAGTCAAATGTGTGAGACATGGTTGGCACTATTTGTACATTAAAGTTTAGTTTGATTCAAAGTGTTAGCAAATGCACAATGGAAGTGGGCAGACGACTTATTTGATAGACTTTAATTTTCTTTTGAAAGGAGGGTGGTGGAATAGAATGAAACAATCTTAATTCTAGGCTCACAGCCTTATTTCAGCAGTGAGCAGACTACATTATGGCTGAACCATATTAAATTTAAGAAACATTGCTTAGTGCAGCTTTGAACCTGGAAGGACAAAATGTACTGATTGTAACTTGTGAGTACAAGTGTTCTGACTTTTAGTTACTTAAAAAATAAAATACTAGTGGTATTAATGTTATTTGAATACAGAGGACTCAATTTTCATGCCTAATGATATAACCTACTGATAAGCTTATTTGAAAATTTTCATGAGAACTGTTTTTCTTTACCCTGGATTTCAGTTAGTTTAATCTTAACTTCTTTTCAAATTTGGCCTTTGTAGAATAAGTCCATTTAAGGCTTTAAAAAACTTCTTGATGTTTGCCCTCTGTGAATAAATTCTTCAGACAGTTGCTTTCTATGTAATTTTCATAGGACATCACTTAAAACAGATGGAATAAAGTAGTGAAAAGTGGAACTTCCTAGTTATGTCAGTGAAGATATAAAAGGGAAAAAGATGCAAGAAATAATTAGGAGGATTGAGAAGAAAATTCATAAAAGTAATGTCATGAACCTTTTAAGAGGTTATGTTTCTTTTCTCCTGACCATTTTCATGAAGTAACTTGTCTTGATTAGTGTGCTTTGCATTAACTTCAGAAGGAAATCAGTCCGTGTTTTGGTCTCAATCTGAGTATTCACACAGGTTCACTTCTCAGAACTTTCCTGTGCTACTTGAAGTAAGTGCATAACCTGTAGCATGTAGGTGAATGTATACTGCAAAGGTTTATATCACTGAAAGCTTTAATTCTGGAATAACTTTTCCATTAGCTGAAAACTCCATGGAGATAAATTAATGGATATATTTGTATGATAATATCCCTGGCATGGGGCTATCATGGTGTGGGAAACACAAAAAGTGAAAAGGCCCTAAAGGTATGGGAAAAAGCAGGTTTTTAGAAATGAAGTGAAAGAATTTAGGTCAGCTGTGGCTGCAAAAACTTGAAGATAGAAGAAGATACAATTATATAGTAAGCAAGGACATTAGAACAATGGTTAGAGTTTCTAGGCTTGGCTCATACAGGTCTTAAGGCTGCAGAAAATATGCTTAGCAAGATAGATAAGTTTAAGCTCAATAACGGAATATTGTGAATTATTATATATGGCATAACAAGTGAATATTGTGTGAGACTGATGTACGTGCGCTTTTATTAATTGGATAAAACAGCTGCCTGTAAACTTTAGAAACCTGTCATTGGCTAGAAAACCTTTAAGAATACTCAGTAAGCTGTTGTAGTGCATGAAGTTATTTGTTTGTATCAGCAGTAAGCAGGAAATCGTTGGATGCCTGCAGCCACGTGAGCTGTGTACCATCTCCTGTGTCTCAGCTCTGTATATGAGACTGATAAAATAATAAACTAGCTCAAGACAACGTCGGCGCAGCTTCCCCGTCCTGTTTGTGGCAAGGGAGGAAGCCAAAACCAACAAATGGTGCCTTGTGTGAGGAAGTGATATATTCTAGTATCCTCCATGGGACTGCCCTGTCCAGTCCACCTTCCAGTCAGACACCCCACATATGGAATACAGCTGTTGAAACGAAACTGATACTCTTGAAAAGAAAGAGCCACGCCCCTTCTGGCCTTCCTGGAATCCGTGTGAGGTGAGCAGAAGGAATCTGTGGGGGAATGATAATAATGGGACAATGTTTGTCCAGAAATAAATGGGACGTCTATCACCAGATTAAGACACTGTTAAAAAACAACTCTTATGCCAATGTTCAGAAAAAGGAACTGATAGACTTGTTAATTTGGGTAGATGAGAACTGTCTTCCTATAGACCTAAACTCCGCCCTACCTATGATTTGTGGGACATGGTAAACTGGAAACTGTACAATGCTATCTCTAGAGACCGAGATGAGACTGTGGGCAAACTCTTTCCTACGTGTCGCATATTAATGAAACTCTTTAAACATCCTGAGTTCCTCGTGGACTTCTCAGAAGGCCAGAGTGAAATTACAACACTCCCTGAACCCCAAACTGATCCGCCTAACTTCCAAGCCCACCCCGCGGGACCCTGTGACTGCGTTCCTGACCCCCGAACGACCCTGCATTAGCTCTCTTGGACCAGGATGACCCTGTGTCCCCTGCCGCGTCCTGCAGCGCCCCTGGGGTTCCTCTGCTGTCCTAATGAGGTCCCTCGAACCCCCCCGCTCCTCACACAAGGCACCATGTGTTGGTGTTGGCTTCCTCCCTTGCCACAAACAGGACGGGGAAGCTGCGCCGACGTTGTCTTGAGCTAGTTTATTATTTTATCAGTCTCATATACAGAGCTGAGACACAGGAGATGGTACACAGCTCACGTGGCTGCAGGCATCCAACGATTTCCTGCTTACTGCTGATACAAACAAATAACTTCATGCACTACAACAGCTTACTGAGTATTCTTAAAGATTTTCTAGCCAATGACAGGTTTCTAAAGTTTACAGGCAGCTGTTTTATCCAATTAATAAAAGCGCACGTACATCAGTCTCACACAATACTCACTTGTTATGCCATATATAATAATTCACAATATTCCGTTATTGAGCTTAAACTTATCTATCTTGCTAAGCATATTTTCTGCAGCCTTAAGACCTGTATGAGCCAAGCCTAGAAACTCTAACCATTGTTCTAATGTCCTTGCTTACTATATAATTGTATCTTCTTCTATCTTCAAGTTTTTGCAGCCACAGCTGACCTAAATTCTGTCACTTCATTTCTAAAACCCTGCTTTTTCCCATACCTTTAGGGCCTTTTCACCTTTTGTGTTTCCCACATCTTAGGTGAGTTAAATGTTTCTTACTATTGTGCTCTTAGCTTTCCTGCATAAATATAGGATGACTTTTGTCTTCTGTCCTTGTGTGACTATTAGGTACTGAACGTCTTAGTACTCCTTTGAATATTAAAACCAAGTTTGGGTGGAAATGTGTCTAGTTCATAAATAATATAAATTGAATAGAAGTCAGTGCAGCACCTGTATGATCTCTTACCACAACACTAGTAAAATAAAACCAGAGCTTTTTAAATGGAACGATTTACTAACTGAACAATAGAGTTTACTAGCTGTCAGAGGAAGATAATATGGCTAACTATTGCTAAGATCTCACTCTTGACGCCTGAGCTGCTGTGTGTTCTGGTGAGTTGTGAGGGCTGGATGGGCTGGTTGAAGATGGACAGAAGAGGTGACTGAGAGGTGATCTCTGAACCCATCTGTTGTGCTGTGGCATTGAACAGAGCAGACTGGGCAAGGGAATGAAGTTAAGCTTTTAACTTACACCTTGTGTTCTTGAAGTATTTATCCTTTTCACTTTTAAAATAACTCTGCCTAAAAGCATTAGAACAGTATCTTCATTTCCTGCCCACCCCTTTAAAAAGAGAGAGTGTTCTGCCCACTCTCCTCTTCTCCCCCATTACACCTGCAGACAGACTGTGGAGCTGGTGATAACGACACTAATAGATCTTCAACGTGGCATCTTTCAGATCTTGCTGTCTCTTTCATCTTTTCCAGTTAGACATATTTTTAAAATGTGTTAACAGCTTTCAGAAAGTCTGGTGGTGCCTCAGGGTGCAAAACCAGCATTGACTTTGGAGCTTTGACAACAGGTGTCTTGTGTCTCTGCTCGTAAAAATTAGTCTTTGACTGTCTGTTACCAGTTTCTACTCACAGCTTTCATTTGACTTTCCTGACGGCTTTCAAGAACCCTTTTACTTTTGGGGATGAGGGAATATCTGCAGTGAGTGAAGATGTCTTCAGCTGCCCTGAGTTCATAGGCTAGAAGACCTTACCGGTTTGGAGTCTCTGATAGTCACATACCTCTGTAAAAACAAAACTGCTGGCAGGCAGTGTGCAAGCATTGCAGTAACGTGGCTTCTTCTGAATTGAGCCCTGGACAGACAAACATGGGTCTGTTTGCCCTTAGCTGGGCAAATATAACCTTAGGCCAGGATTTACCCTACTGAGCTTGAACACTGGCCTGAGGCACCAGAAGTTGTGTTTTGTCTTTTGAGGGAACAGGTTTTAAGCATGTGACCTGACTTTGCAGAAGTTTTGAGAAAATGCTTTCTA
>VYZQ01027471.1:0-45246 GCA_013400655.1 Mystacornis crossleyi | reverse complement strand
CAGGAAAATGCTATTGTTTGGAGCTGGGTGAAAGTGCCATAAATGCCCATCCCAAAACTGAGGGCAGGAGAACCATAGAAACTGCAATGGAGATTCAGCCCTAAACACCTGGATGCATTTCTCTCCTTGCATCTGTCTGTGCCAGCTCCCAGCCGAAGCTGGTTTGGTAGCAGGCTGGGGCCTGGCTCTGCTCCTGTGTCCGGGTCAGTCAGTTGTGACAGTCCCTGTTGTCCTGTGTGCTGAGCTCACGGCATTTGGAACAGGTGAACTGGTTACCTGACACCAAGCACAGAAACCACTCCCGGCTGTTGAGTGTGGCGACAGATGGAAAGATCCTCATGTGGAGAGAGGAGCGGGATGGGCGGCTGGCCTTGGCCGACGGATTTGCCATTGTGGCTCAACAGATCCCTCGCAGCACTCGGCTGAAGAAGGTGAGTTCAGCAGCTCCAAGAGTGCTCCTTCCACAAAAACACTCCGAACCCTGGAGCCCAAGCGTCAGAGCTTGCCCTGCTCCAAGAAGGGCCAGGAAAAGCTCCTTCTGAACATACTAACCCTTGATCCTCAGCTCCTTTGCCGTACAGAAATCATTCTTGGAAGCCTGGCGACAGCTGAGGTTTTGTCACACTCTAAAGAGAAGTTTCTGGGATGGAGAACTTGCTTGTAATGTTAATTCGTGTGAACCCCTTTGTAGGAAGGATTCAGAGATTAGAGGCTGAGCAGTGCTAGAAACACGGAGCTGTCACCAGCTGTGAACAGCCCGCTGGGTCCGGCAGGCTCTGCCCACGTGTGCCTCTCTGGAGCCCCAGCTGACACCAGCTCTTGTCTCTCTTTCCCAGACGGCCTGGGGAGAGGCAGCCGTGGGGGTGACCTCGCTGTCCTTCTCACACTTCGATCCTGGTGTGTTTGTTGTGGGTGTGGAAGGCGGGTATTCCCTCAGGTGCTCCACTGCAGCCCAGACTCCGGCTCTCCCGCGGCCGGGTGGCTCCGTTCCCCTCAGGGCACCGGCGGAATTCGCCTTCTCCCCTCATGCTGGGCCCGTCTACTCTGTGAGCTGCTCGCCTTTCCACAGGCAAGTGCTGCATGTGGGACACTATCATTGCCAGGCTCTAAACACAGATTTTTCAAATAGGCCCTGGGGTGTGTACAAAAAAAGGGTCACCTGGCATTGGGAACTTCCCGTTGTAGGAGAAACACCAGCACTGGCACTGGTGAAGCTGCCTATTGGAATATGCTGCATGTGGGCACATGAGCAACATTAGCACCTTCTTTAGATCATCCCTGTTTGTCACAATTAAAACTCAGTTTAAAGCCAAGGATATGAAAAAGTCCTTCACTTGAGCAGATCACTAAGTATCTTACTAAAGATTTTCCTGACATCAGAAAACTCACCAGTAGCTGCCAGAATTTAAATGAGAAGCTCCCATCTCTGCCAGCAATTCACCCACCATCCGTGGAGGCCCCAAGCGTGGAGGCCCCAAGCCCGGTTTCTGTGAAACATGCTGACAGCCCAGGTTTGCATTTAATTTGCATGAGACAAGCCCAGCTCGAACAATGCCCAGCTCTAGATCAGCAGTTCTCAGGCAGCCCTGGGCCACAACCCATCAGTGGTCAATACAAGCCCTCATTAAGCTTAATTGAGGACAGTAACAAGCTGCATCTCTACAGCCCACAGCACAGCCTGTCAGTTGCTGCTTTAGGAAACACAGACCTTTACAAAGCAGGAATATCGTCCAAGGTCATGCTCCTTGACTGATTTTTGTTCTTTATCGTTAGCAATAAAACAAGAAGAGTTGTTTCTTGCTTCCTGCCTCCCCTAGGAACCTCTTTCTGAGCTGTGGGACCGACGGACAAGTTCACTTCCACTCCATGTTGCAGACACAGCCCCTCTTTGCTCTGCAGTTATCAAAGAAATACCTGTTCTGTGTATGCTGGTCTCCAGTTCGACCACTGGTTTTTGCAGCTGCGTCTGGGGAAGGCAAGTAACTGCAGGTGCCTCCTCTTGAGCATAAAATTAAGCGTGCTGGGTATTAATTAGTCAAGTCAGTTGTACTGATTAGCAGATCCCACAAGCACAGAGCAGTGGCCATTGTCTACACTGTGTAATTAGTACAAAGGAATAATTTTTAATCTTAGCAAGGTGACCCAGCACAGTTATTTTTCACTTCTGATGGTACCTTTTAATCTGTTGCCACAGTCATTCACAGGAATACAGCACAGCAAGATCACTGTGGCTAAATTTATTTCCAGCTTGTTTTTGACATCTACTTCCAGAAGTAATGGTTTAAAATGAGAACTTTTTCCTTAGAAAATTGCCCAAACATTTTTGAGTTAAAGAATGGAGATTCAACAGAATTTGGCAAGCTAGTTTCAGGTTTCTGACAGCAGAACATATCTGTGCTGTCTGCCGTGATGTCAGCTGTCTGTCACAGCCTAGACACCCATCAGCAGGGGAAACAGGTTAAAAATAACTCTCGCTCCCAGACTAAGCAGATACTCACCTGCTGTTAGATACCGTGTCTGTTACCATGAAGCTGCAATGAATGTCTGTGTCTGCAGGAGAGGTGCAGCTGTTTGACCTGGCGAGGAGCACGCAGAAGCCCACCGTGTCCCTGAAGCAGTCCACGAGCGACTGCCCTGTGTATTGTTTGGAATTTAACACCAAGCACACGCGGCTCCTGGCAGCAGGGGATGCTGCTGGGACAGTCAAAGTCTGGCAGCTGAGCTCTGACTTCACCGAGCAGGGACCAAGGGAAATGAGTCACCTGGAGCAGCTGGCAAGTGAGATCATGGACTAAGGCTGCAGCACAACAGCTGTGTGAAGGTTGTAACTGCCCTGACTCCAGGACAGTTCCCCACTCACCTGTGCCAGCCTTGGCCTGGAAAACACAGGTAACAACAGCTCGAGTTGTCACCATGTAACAGTTATATTTGCATTTAGCCATTAAACACAAGATGATGTGGTTCAACCAGTAACTTTTATTGAAGCACACTGCAACATGTTTCTTTTCCCTAAGAGTTTTAAGCTAAGCACTTTAAGGTTACATCATAAAGTAACATTGATTATTGTAGAGCACAAAGAGAGAGACACATGCAGAGCTACAGTCAGCAAACGTGAGCATGTCCTTTGCATCTTTTGGTACTAGTGTTTCAGATCAATTCACAAAGAGTGAACGTGTAAATTCTATGTAGTCGTAGGCAGAAGGCAGTTCCCTGCCCTTGCCATCCATGTAGGGTTTCATGTGAGAGATGCAATAATCGGCCTGTTCCCGGGTCAGGTTCTGAAAGAGAGACAGCGTGGGGGTGAGAGGGCTCTGGGGCTGCCAAGGGGCATTGATAGGCAGCCCTCCCATTCCCCGGGGCAGAAACCAGAGCAGCACAACTACGCCCAGCATGGAAATGCTCTGGCTGTTGGCACTATTTGGTTAAGGGTTGGAAGACCTGACCAGAGTCTTCCCACCGAATAGAAGACAGAACAGGTAACTGGCACGAGGAAGCACTGCAAACTCTTTATTTCCCTGCCAGCTGGTGGTATTCAGACAGGAAAAACTTGCTGTCTTGGCAGGGCAGTGAGAGGGAGGAGATGTTCACACTGTCTGAGCTTAGGCTCAAGCTTTTCCTTTGAATCGCTGTCTAGAGAAACATCCCCCTCTAGTTTCCCAAGTGATGGAAGGGAAGCTCCAAGTGCTGAGGACAGTGCACTCCCTTTCCAGGCCTTTGAGTAGCTCTTGTTTTACTGAACCTGATCAGTTCTTTGGTACATAAAGCTTATCCTCCATAGAGCCAAGAAAGCAACTGAGTAAGGCTATCACAGCAATTTCTGTGCTCGCTGCAGGGGATCTCCTGGCAGCGTCAGAACTGACTTAGCCCCAGCGATGTGAGCCTCCAAGCCATTTAGTGCTGGGCTTCATCTGTGGACAAAAGTCTTGTGTGTTCCTCTGTGGGGGTCGACAACCAGCACTTACCTGGTAGAGCTCTTCCTTGGTCACGTAGGGCTTCCCCTCGGAGCTGAGGGCACGGAAAGCGCTCTCGATCTCCTCGCTGGATTTCACGTTCTCCGTTTCCCGGCTAATCATGAAGGCCATGTACTCCTGCAGCGAGACGTGTCCATCCCTGCCAGCGAAACACAGTGTGAGCACCCAGAGCACAGCACTGCCAGGCCCTCCAGAGAGGGGCTGGAACTGTTCTGGAAGGAGTGGAGGTCTAAAGGCAGGAGACTCAACACCAGATCATTCTCTGAAAGTGAATTTCTTCTTTACAAACATCAGTATTGGCTTCCTAAAGGCTTTCACATGAGTCATTGTAAAAATAACCACAGGTCTCAGCCTGTGAAGGACCTTCCGGCCAACTCCCCAGCCAATACCTCTGTGTATTTTGCAGTACAGAAAGGTCCAACCCACATACCTGTTGGGATCTACAGTATCAAGAATAGACTCAAACTCAGGGTCTGGCTCTCCTTCCTCAACCATGGGCAGATCGTAGCCAAGAGAGCGCAAGCAAGACTTAAACTCCTGGTGATTAAGTCGTCCAGATTTATCCTTGTCAAAGTGCCTAAAAACATAAAAACAGAACCCACATGTCAGGTATCGAGTCCTGAGAGCTGTGAAGTGGGCTGAAAACTAGATCAAGGTTATAAGCAGCCCCTATTCTGAACAAATGAGTTTGTATCAATAAATAATTCTATATAGCATACATGAAAAATATGCACAAATTCTTGACTTTGCTTTAAAATCGCCCCTCCCTCACACCCCCCCCAGCTGTATTCCCAGCTGGAATGCACTGGCACTGCCAGCAGCAGGGGCTGGAGGCTGTTGCCCTCTGGCAGGGAATGGAGCGGCTCAGCACAAAGTGGGGCAGACAACAAAGGAGCCACAAATGGATCCTGCAACCAGGAGGCATCCACGTGCCAGGAACATCTCCCAAGCCTTCCTCTGCCATGTGCTCCCTGTGACTTACTTGAACATCATGCTGAACTCCTTCAGGGCCTCCTCGGTGACTCCAGTGGTGTTCCTGAAAAGGAAGCAGCAAAGCTGATTACCAGTTCCTGAGCTGTGGTACTCCGAGTCCAGCGGCTGCACCACATGGAGAGGACAAAGAAGCAAACAACCATTCCGTGTGGGAGCATTTGTACACACTTATTCCACAAAATAAAACTGTTCCACTAAGATCCCGCCATTGCTCGTGGCCAGCGGGAGCTATTCCAAAACTGCCCACTTCATCCCTCTGAAGGGAACCAGGAAGTGGTGGGGATGTACAAGCTCACTGCATCCATTGGCCTGAGCACAGGAGACTCCTCAGCACAGACCATGCAAGGCTGGCTGCAGGCACGGGCAGCTGTGGCTCCTGTCCTTCCCCCCACCCCCAGTCTGACACTTCAAACCACACATGGGCCAGGCAGTACCGGGCTTGGATCTGCTGTTCCAGGTTGTGTTGCATCCTCATCCCCAGCTGGTCCAGCTGGTCCCACTGCTGCGCCAGCCCCACAGTGCTGTGTTCTGTGTATTTGTTGTCCAAGATAAGTGCCTCTTCCATGGCTGCTCCAAGGTCCTCAATCTTCTTCAGCTGGCTCCTCATAGCTCTGATCTCTTGGTGCTTGCGCTGTGAGAAGGGAGCAAAGAGGAGAGAAATCATGGAGCACCAAAAAAACTACCTTAAAAAGTTAGAACAGAGGCTGGCAGGGGAGGAAGGGTTATACTCTTCTTTTTCTCCTAGGACTATATGTACATATACTGGGATTTGTGAAATAAGATTCAGAGCAATGTTCATCTTCATGCTCACTGTTGGAAACCAGGGCTTGCAAACCAGTTCTGGAGACTAAAAAATACTCTTTATAGGAAATGTGCTGAAAATACTGTATCCTCTCTGCCCTACCCCACCTTCTTCAGGAAAAAAAAAGGAAAACGACATCACTGTTGTTTAACGGCCTGCAATGTAAGTAGACATCAGATATGTAAATTGATAAGCCCAGAGGTCTCATCAGTATTCCAAATGTCTAAAATCAGTTAAGATTTTCCCATATAATTACACGCATTTGCCTTCCCACCCTGTGTTCCCAAGCCAGCTGGAAATGCTGTTTTAGCCATAGGTGCACATCACTTACTTTAGTAGCTTCCAGCTGTGACTCCAGCGTTCCCGATTCCTCCACCATACATGACCTAAACACAGAACAACAGTGAGAGAAGGCACTTATCTCATAAAAAAATGGCACGTGGGGCTTGAAATTAACAGTCCTTCCTTGAAATGAAAAATCCTTTCAGGTATTTAAACGCTGATTTTGTGTTTTGTTTATTCTGACTCATCCTATTTCAGACTGACACTGTACATTTTGTCTGATTCTTATTTCTGTATATAGTTAATTTCTAGCCCCATTTGAAAGGCAACGTGATCAGCAGCCACACTTCATGCCAGACTCAAAGCACCCGCTTTACTGGACCTCATGGAATTAGAATTTAGTGCAGTCCCACCCCCTGCCCCGTGCCCAGCACACACCACACACACCAACTGCAGGTGAGTCACTGGGGATGGGCTGTATTTGCAGTCAGGTACAGGAGCTCTACAAAGGTGTGTTACAAAGGGGAAAATGAGGGTAAAAAAAGATGGTGAGAACTACTGGTTTGGTTGAAAAGTAATCTTAATGTGGCATAATCCTTGCAGAGAGCTACAGACCTCTGCTGCTCAGCAGTGCCTGGTGGAAAGGTGCCTTTCCCACCCCACCTCTCCATGCTGCACCCAGAGCAGCTGAGGCTCAGCCACTCTGCCCAGTGATTTCCACCCTGACCTTTACATGCAGGTCCCCACTGTAGCCAGGGGCTCCAAGATCTCCTTCATACAGACTAGCTAGGGACAGTTTCTGGATGCTGCTTTTCCCCCACCCCAAGATCCCAAGCAATCTCTAAGCAGCCGTGTTTGGGAATCTCTGTCCTTCCAACACGTACGGTGAGAGCTCGCACTGGATGATCCACACATGGACAGTGAATCTGGGTGCTGTGCAGGTGGGGTATCCTCTGACTCTGGGGTATTTAAGTTCCTTAACCTGAATATCTGTTATTTCAGTCACTAAAACCAGGTTTTCATATCCCCACTGGACTCTGTCCTCTTGAGAATGGGGATTTCAAGTGCTGAATCACTCTGTAGCAATGAAAATGCACCAAACATCCGGGTGTTTCTCACCACAGGGTTAAGGCTCAGACTCAACGCCCACCTAGAGAAGAAGCGCACGCCCAGAGCCTTGAGCAGGAAGCTGGGAACCAACCGTGGAAAGAACCAACAGGGAAACAAACCTCCAAGCATCTCTAAGCCGTGAAAGTTAGTTGGAAGGAAAGCGAGCCTTGGAATTAAAGAGTGCGTTTGAAAACCAAAGTGAGGTAAGAAAATAAGAGGAAAAAAACCTTCCAGATAGATCATCCCCAACTTCATACTGATAGACACGAATGACACGACGATATGCTATGCTAGTCAAAGGAAAGAAACCAAGTAAATTCCAAAAAGGAAGAAAGAAAGAACAGAGGAAAGAACACACCAAAACACGACCACTGCAGTGGAGCCACGCTCCAAGCCAGCACTGCCTTGCACCAAACACAAGCAAGTACTTAATGAGAGAAAATTATTTAAATGCTGGTTGCACACACACACAAAAATAAACTGTTATTATTTTCGTGTAAGTCACAAAAAAATGAGTCTCGCTAAGAGACAAACTGAAGTTTTGCAGTTAACTCATCTACAGATTGTTTAAAAGCATTTTTCTTCCTAAACTCCAAATTGTCCTTACTCCCTTCCCCAAAGAACACCCCTCCCAGGCAGTGCTGGGCACGCACAAGCTGCAGAGCAAAGAGTGTGCATGGCAGCTCTTCTCCTGACACTTCCCCGAAGCTCTGCCTTCCCTCTTGCCAAGCCAGGCTAAGCACAGCCAGTGCCTCTTGGAACTAAATCCACGTTTTTAATCTATTCACACAGAATTAGGGACAAATTCTGCCTGGCATATCAGCGGCCCTCTGGTAATTTGTTCAACAAAAGAGCCTGGCATGAGGATCTCTAACTCTGACCCTGTGTCTTTCAGTGAATGGCTCCTTTCTGTTCACTCGTTCTTGGATACCAGAACTAATCGACAGCACTGCTTGACAAAGGAGCAGGGAATTCAGCATCCACTCCAGGAAAATCCGCTCGCTTCCATTAACTCTACAACAAAAACTGGGCAAACTATTTTTATCTGGCAGAACACAAGAGAGTGTGATCATTACAGAGCAAATAAGCAGCAGAATTATCTGCAAAAATTCCACTCTTTTATTAAGAAAAGCTTTCTCTTTAGGAGCAAGGCCCTGGCCTCCTCCAGCCCTGTGCACAGGCTCACACACAGCCTCTGCCCTGGCCCAGACACTGTTTGTTGGCATTTGACATCACATCTTATCACAAAGCTTCCACTGTACTCAGACTCGTCCTGCTGAAGAAATTTAACTGGACAGACACATTTGCAGAGGCTTTGGTAGTCTGAAAACATTTAAAGATCTTATTATTTCCTTTCCACTTCCAGACAAATGGCCAGCACACATTCTTATCAGGAACTATTCTTGCGGACACAGAATGGGCTTAAAACTGCTGGCAAACTTCAACAGCTCCATGGATTCGTGTTGGAAGGTTCGTTTTCTCCTGTCAAGGCTAAAAATCTGTGTGGGCCATGTTCTGGAGCAGATTAAAAATGGGCAGTTCATATTTGTGAACTACAGGGTTTTAAGATACGTAATTTCAGCAAAATGTAAGAATCTTCCCTTCTCCTTATCAAAACCAGCCAATACTTTGGAGATTTCATTGTTCTCAGAAAATTATGGTCAAGTGTTTTATTTCGCTAAGCAAGTCTCTTAAGCTGAAAAACTAGAAATGTCAGAATAGCCTGCCTCTGGAAAGCAGCTACGTTCTCACATATCTTCTCAAATTAAGGGCCTTTTCCTGTGCAAGCCCGTAGAGAAAGCAAGAGCAAAAGTCAGGACTTCCACGGTGTGCCAGTGGCTGCCCATTGTAATTCTGCTTTTGACTAGGAAATTAGGTTTCTACTGGTTTATAGTTAATTACTCCAAAATCTTGTTTCCTGTGTCTGTGCACCTCAGCAAAAGGTTGCTCTTTTCAAATAAAAGGGGTTTGAGCACAGCTTTCACAAGCGATGTAACGACAGGAGAAAACACACAGAGCAGAACACATCACCAAAATCTGAAAGATATAAAATTCAATACTAACCCATCTAGCAGGTAAGTCCTGTAGAATGTGAAGATCCAAACATCAGGCAGCAGGACAGAGACAAGACAGTAAGAGAGGGACAGAGATTTGGGTGGGAAGCAAACATCAAAAAGTTAAAAATCATATTTATATTTCATTATTTCATGAAGACACATACAAAACTATTTGTAAACACACAGACAGAGATCACAGGGTTACACGGAACAGAAATCACCTCCTCTGACCCCCAACCTGAGCCTGTCAGAGCTGCTGACAGCACTGACTTCGCACAGACACCTGCAATGCTCAACCTCAGGACCTTTCATTAGACTAACAACTGTGTTAGACAACTAACACAGTTGTTAAATCTTTACTCCCTCTCCTTAGAGAGGATTATTATTAGACACCAGCCCAGGGAAACGATTACGAAGTTTTAAGTTTTTTTCACATCTTCCTTCTCTATTTGAACTCCAGTAAGATTCCCAATACACTGCTCAGTTCAAAAGTGGCGTTAACAGAAATGTCGCTGGCACTTCAGAATCTGCTTGGAGCTATTAGTGCTCCACCTCCCCAGCTGTGCTGCAGCCTAGTTCAGGAATAACGGGAGAAAAATGAAGTCCTGGATAACTGGAATTACTGCAAGAAAATGAATTCAGAAATAGGAACATTTTTAAAGTCTGGTGTTTCAGGGCTTTCCTTTCCCCTGTAGCTAATAGGGCCTCCCTCAAACCTCAGCTGCAGGGAACGGACCAGTCCTGATGAGCTGTTTTTCAGTAGGACACATTTACAGCTTTGACAGTCCATAGAGATGGAGGATGCACACAAATATTACCTGAGGAATTCTCAAAGGGCAAGTTCTGGAAAGACAAACTATACCTGGTCTCCTGAATCCACTGATGGAAGGCATTGGCATGCTGAGCAAATTCCTGACGCAGTTTGTCGTTTTCTTCCTGCCTTCGCTGTTCCTTCTGCAGCTCCAGTTCACGTTCCTGAGAAATGAACAACAGTAAATTCAGAGAAATAAAGGGATTGGTCTCATCCTGTAAGAGAAAGCAAAAGCTAAAAGCTGCATCTGAGCACAATTCTGAGCCTCCAAACAAGACTGAGAGCTCGGTGTCCTGGATATCTGGAGAAAAGCAACTCAGGTGATAATGCAGAACCGAAGTCCTGAGAACTGGAATTGAACCAGCAGTTTGCTCACTGATGCCATGATGATCTTCGCCTTTTCTTTTATATACCTTTTATACAGATTTTATGTATCCTCTGTGTTTGTAGCACGCATACTTGTAATTCCTTAAGTCTGCGAACTCAGCAGAGTCCTAGTACGCTGTTAAGCCAGGAGACCAAACATCCTGGAGGCCTCGGAGCTGGAGGCCAGAAAGCCCTACACTATCCTGAAAAACCAAAGTCCTCTCTAAAACACATCCTGTAAACTAAGATTAGGGCCATCCAGGAAAGAATTCCTCGAGATGGAAGGATATAATGTTATTCATTCAAGCCTCTCATTGGAGGATCTTTGTTAGATATGCTAATTTGAAATTATATACGTGATCTATAGTGTGTGCACATTTCAGCGCATTCCACCATGGCAAAGTGGTGCACCATTAGGGATCCTTATTAAATACCCAAATAAAAACCCTTTGTCCTTTAACCGTGTCTAGCTCTTGATTTTTAAGACCAAAAAAAGGCATCACACTGCACAGCAGAGAAGTTAAATTTATAATACAGTTAGGAAGTAAGATACATGTGCTTTGCCTTTGGAAGAACCACAAATGGAAAACCATGAGAACAACTGACAATAGCACAAGTTTATAGCTAATGGCTGCTCACAAATTTTGAGATATTTTGACCTGTATTATGGTGACAAGCTCTTGTACCCATTATCTCAGAGAACAACTTCCAGGGATGACTGAAAAGTCGTAAACTACGAAAAGAATCTTTCCCTGACTTGCCTTGATAATTTTCTGCAGATTCCTCCAGGTTTCTTCAAGAGCCTCCATAGTGAACCAAGTGTAGGGGTTGGAGGCCACACGGAAACTCTTGATCTGGCGATCGAGCTCTGCCAGCTGGTTGAAATCAGCTTGGGCAGAACTTAGGGAGGAACGGAAAGCATCGTGAGCTTCTCTCAGGGCTTTGATTTCTTCCAGTGAGTTGCAGCGCACAGGATCCGTCAGGTCCTCCTCAGCATTCTCAAACCAACTGTTGAAGGCAGAGGCCTTCTTTGCGAAAGTCAGGAACAGATCCTCAACCTTGAAAAGAGAAAAAATCCAGTTGTTCAGTAATGCAAATATTCTGTATGAGCTCATCTGGAATTAACATGCATCAGCAAGAATTTGCCTCGCAAGCATCTCAGAAATTCTTATGTTAAGTCTCCACAGTCATTAGTTGCAAAAGCATGAACAAGGTACAGAAGTTGCAAGTGTGTATTTTTTATAAAGGGCACAGTTAGATTTTTGTAGCCCCATGGTTGGCCACTCACCTTTCTGAAGTGCTCTTGAGCCTCCAAGAGTTTCTTTTTCCTGGTAGCAGAATTAGCCAGTAGCTGATTCCAGCGTTTCATCAAGGAAGCATGCCGGGCCTCGATGGCCTTGGACTGGATGTGCTTGGCTGCGAGCAGCTGATCTTTCAGAGCAGTGATGTTTGCAATGCCCTCCTGCTGGAAAGCCTGAAGTCCAGCGTCAAACGTTTCCTGAAGCATTAGAAGAACAAAAGATATTTTAGATTGTACTTTCCTTTAGCCTTTCCAATACCCTGTATATATTTCAAACACAGATTCTTGTGTGTTGCAGAAGAGTTCAGCTGTTCCCTCCCTCACGGGGTGGCAGCAGCATCAGAACTGACCTGTTTGGTGAGCAAGGTTTGCACTGAAGAGAGGTCACGTCCATAATCATCTGTCTTCAGACTGTTTTCCTTCTCCCCTAGAAAATGGAACAAATTTTGCAAAAAATGTCACTTCTCCATTTTAAACGTTCCCTCAGTTCCAGATCAGGTTACTACAAAAGCATCAAGCAGAGACAGCACTGCTGATTACTCTGGGTTTAGGTCTGCTTGTTACAACAGCACGTGAGGAGCTACTGGAGACCTTTGGAAATGAAGGAGTTAAAGGTTTGTTTGTGACCAAATATTGTACCCCAGTACAGAACATACCTATCCATGACTCCACCACATCTGCTTTCCAGTTGAACTGGAGGAAGGCCGAGTTCTCATCCAATTTGGCTTTCCTCTGGGCTGCTGCTTTCTCCAGATCTGACACTTTGCCTCTGAGCCCCTTCATCTTGGCAGTGATGTTTGCCTCGTGGTGATTGTTCTATGTGACAGGGAGGAAAAAAAATATAGGCCTCCTGTATGATGTTAAAGTCATCTGAGGCATTCAGGATGTTGGTGACAGAGCAAGAAAGAAAGCTGAAAGATACTGCCTCAGAAACAGCTTTGAAAGCAAAACACCAACAGCTTATTCAGCCGCAAAAAAATGAGTGAGAACTCTTTTCAAACACGTGACAGAGAAGAGCAGTTCTACTGTAACATGGAGATGTCCTGGGGAGCCTTTGAAGATTTCTCTTTACTAGTTCATGTTTACCTTTTTAATGAGATCCTCTCCATTAGCACAGACATCGTTCACTCTGTCCTTGTGGACAGTAAAATCAGTCTCAAATGCCTCGTGCTTCTTCAGCAAGCCCTGCAAATACGAGACACAGGCACTTCTAAAAATAATTCTCACCATTTATTAAAAAGCAATTAATTTTACAAATCAGTTAGCATAAACTTTTTCTGACAAAAATTAATCTTAGCTGGTTAGCACAAATTACTGATTTTCTTTGGACAAAAGGGAACTGAGACTGACTTCCAATCAGAGGTTAAGAGATGCAAAGCTACACCAAACTGCAAGTCATTTCTACAGGAAATAAACTTGGGATGCTTTTATGAAGTAAATTCATGTTTTTTACAATGTAGGCCTTCAAAGGGAACCAACAATAACCTCTAAATTGTAAAGACAGTTAAAGAAAAGGTTCGTTATGCTCTAATCAACAATAACGCAATAACAAAATGCTGACAACTTCCTCCGTACCTGGATAGCAGCAAGTGTGTCCCCATAATCCTCGCTGGCTACCAGTGTCATTTTCTCATTGATCCAGGCTTCTTCTTCCTCAACATTTGCTACAAACTGCTGATACTCCAGAGACTCCTCCAGGCGCTGACCCCTGCGTGGGGAAGGTAAAACCAGTCACTGCTGCTTTATGGCATTAAGATGTAAGATACAAAAACAACGTGCAGAGCCTGAACCCTGTCATTCCCACTTCACTCCTCCAGCAGCAGCCGTGGCTGCAGCTCTAGGAATTCCTTGGGCTACAAAGTCTGCAGCTGCCAAAGGACTGAAGCAAACTCTCTCCCAGTAGTTTCTAACCAGGAAAAGTCTGCCGGTAGTGGATTAAAGCCAGCTGACTGCAAGTCTGTGGTTTCCAACTGGTGCAAGAAAAGGCTAAACACAATATACACCTCAAATAGAGGCTCTACTCTTTTTCTACTGAGGAACATTGTCAATGGTCTTGTAGAGCCTGAGATCAGTGATAGGTGCTATTAGATCATATTACTAATAACCCACATCCTGAAATTCTGTAAATCTGATCATTATGAGTCCATATAACTTTGAATTAATACTGAATTTTACAGCAATTCATACCTAGCAGCTGCCAACTGTTTTAACTCTTTCCAGTGATCCACAAACTGAGCCAGTCTCTGCTGTATCTCCTCCTTTCCAATTGTGTTGTCATCCGAAAGCTTCTTACCCGTGTCCAGAACACCCTGCAGAGAAACACAGTTATTGGAACACCACCTGCTTTCCTCACTTGCATTGTTTGGGGTCCAGCAAAACTACTGCTGGCTTTCATCTCTTGCACAAGCAAGAAAGGTGCTGCTGATAGAGAAATCTGTCCAGGGGAGAGGCATTTACCTGGATAGCAGGTTCATGGGCAGCTAATTCCGCTTCTAAGCGCTTGTGTTTCTTCCTCAGATTCTGCACACCAGTCAGGTCTCTGCCATAGTCCTCTGAGCTAACCAACAGTTTCTTCTCTCTAAATTCAACCGAGAAGAGAGAAAGATAAAACGTGAAAATTACTTCTAAAGGTCTAACCTGACAAAGGAAACAAAAACCCCCTCAGATACGCAACTGTTCTACATTGCACAAAGATCTTGGATGTAAAAACTTGTGTACAAGAGTTATTAGCAAACGGCAAGTGGCTCTTGGCAGCACATTCATGTGTGGGGGAAAGAAGATGACACAGGGCCCATCATTTATCTTTGAAGGGCAGAATTGCTCTGTCTTGTTTTCTTTTTTAAAATATACATGCCTTTTGTAAAGTCGTCCAACTTCTGTTTGTTTTAAAAGCATGACAAAAGAAGTGCTCTAACTGGAATGATTTCGATCAGCCTCATTTCTTTCCCTCCTCCTGAGGTACTAACACCAGTATGTAGAGACCATTTGAATAATTACAACAACTGGCTAGAATCAAAAAAGCACTTGAAACTGAAAAAAGTTAGAATTTTTGGTAGGAGCTTTCCCAAAAAGACTAGAACAAAATTTTGGTTCTTTGGTCCAAGTCTAAACAGTGTTATTCTTCTTACTGGGATTTGACCAAAGGAAACTGCAGATAAGAAACCACACCCAAAACAGTTTTCCTGGAATGGCAGCAAAGGTGATCTCCTGTAGACACCTGGTTGTGGGAAGGCAGCTGTAAAGCCACACTAAAGGACATGAGTGTCGTGGGCAAGCCCAGAACTTTCCAAACACCCACTTGATCCAGGACTCCTCGTCGTCCATGTCACGGAAGAACTGGTGCAGGCGGTGGCTCTCGTTGAGCTTGGCGCGCCGGGCGCTGGCCATGCCCTTGATGCGCTGGAAGCGCCCATTGATGGTCTCACGTTTGTCCTTCACTTGGGACGTGTCAAAGGCACTGCTGGTCATCAGACTGTCAGCCTGGCTGTTCAGGTCCTTCAGGCGGTCCTGGACACGTGGGAGAGAGAGAGCAGGGATTGCTCAGAGTTTGTTTCTGTGCTCATTATGTCAGGACGAAAATCAGAGTCTGACTCGCAGTCACAGGTTTTGTTAAAAACCACATTCCCACAAGTCTGTGACTGCGGCAGGTATCAGGAGCTGGACCTTTGCTTATGACTATGATTTACCTTCCAAATCTAACAGAGAAAGCAATACCTCATGAGCAGATATATCAGCTTCCAGCAACTGGTGTTTCTTCAGAAGGTTGTTAACAGATGCCAAGTCCTTCCCGTAGTCTTCAGATGCCAACAAAGCCTCCACCTGGGGATGGAGAAGGAAACACGGAATGAAGAACAAATTGTGTTTCACAAACTCCTTGAAACTATAATGCTGTAAAACCATGCAAGTTACTTCTCAATTTTCTACTAAACCTTTACCTTGTCACCTGTTTAATACCTAAAAGGTTCCATGAAAATTTGCTTCTTGTGAACTTACTGTTTATAACTAATTACATGAACACATCCACCAGAATTTTACTAGTAATAAATTTTTTAAAAATAAACCTAGACTTGCTCAAAGGTAAACAGTGCTCCACAAAATCTAACATCGGCAAAGGTAATACAAACTTAAAAAAAGAAGTCTTGAAAGTAATTAATTCCCATCTTATTACCTCTGAAAGCCAAAAGTCAAAGTCCTTGATTCCAGTATTGAAATTCTGTTGCTTATTAGCTTCTTTCAGTTTCTGACTCTTCTCTGCTGATTTCTGTACCAGGAATTGCCACTGGTCAGCCAGGGCAGCCAGGCGTGCCTATCAGGGTGGGAAAGGTAAGTAAATATCACAAAAGAAAAATGAAAAACATTCTGATAAATGCAAAACCAGACCATGGTGGGAGTTGGCTGTTGATTCCAGATATGCAAGTTAGAGTCACCATTTCATGCTGTCCAGCTATAATTTACATCTCAATCAGAGGATCAGAAAATTTATCCTCCTTGAGACCGAAGCAGAACGATTCACATGATTCACACCGTGTAGTTGAAATACAAAAGCTTCTATAAGGCAAGATTTATTCTAGAGGGACACTGTCTGGACTCGATTAGCCAAGCACTGCTCAAGGCAAAGCCAAGCACGACTCGAAGGTGCCCACCTTGACGGCGTCCTCGCTGCCGGCACACGCGCCCCTCTCGATGAGGGAGTTGCCCATGTCGATGACGCCACGGATGCGGTCGGCGTTGGCGTGGAGCTCGGCTTCAAAGGCCTGGTGCTTCTGGTGTTTGCTCTGCAGGGACAAACCCAACACCATCAGACACGGCACGAAGGGCTCCTCCGCTGTTCTCATGGGCCGGGCTGTCACAGGCTTTGTGCGCAGGCTGAGCTGAGCAAGGTCTCTCTGGGCAGGGTATTTACTGCCCGCTCTCGTGACCTGAGTACCCACCGAGTTTAAAACTGTGGGTGAGCTGGTACACACAAGTCTGGCAGCACGTTCTGTATTTCACAAGAACGGGATGTTCTGTATTTTCACTGGTGCCAATGCAAAATTCCCTGCACTAAGCTGAGCTGTTACTGCAGTAAAGATTCCTCATTTTTAATGCCCCCCTTTGAAAAGCAGCAGTTACACATACCCTGAGTAGAGCAGATCATCCTTTTTACTCCTACAGTAATTGCACAAATTCCTACTTCCCTTCCTAATCCATAGGTAATTAACAGAAATCACTGCTCCAGCTTATCTGCTTTCTGCACAGTTGTGGTATTAGTCATACACAGCCCCGTTATATATATAAATAGTGAATTAACAGCAAAAAACTTCTAAAAAACGTAACTGAACTATTTGTAAGAATTTTTCTCTGCCAAGCTGAGAGCACCATGAGAACAACAGGAGCCTTGGTATGGGAAGGAGCGTGCAGCTCTCACGTATCCATGATCCATCCACCCACCAGGAATGTGACAAGAGCACAAAAGTGACAAGACAGAATTTGCAAGTATAAACTGGAAATGCTAGTGACATTGGACATGGGTAGAGAGTGTCCTAGAGAATGGAATGAAAGGAAATGTTAAATTAAAAATAAAAAAGGAAAAGAACTATGGCACTGGTATGAGAAATTCTGCATGAACTGCTTCATTTTGGGAACTGTAAACCCAACTCCTGAGATTATAAAAGCATATCCTTCAAAGCCAGATCCACCAACTTGGAAAATTCAATTTTAAAGCTGCCAGTTGCGTGTCTCCATGTAATTACCATGACAACAAATCGCAGACAAGCCTTTATAGTTTAATATAAAATTCTTTTTTTCAACTAAAAACATAGTAATTTAATGTACCATACTCTGAAGTGACAAATGATTCTTTCATTTCTTCCTCTTGTTAGCTTCCCCTTTCTTTGTTCTGTCTTCTCCCTCCACATATCCTCATTTTACTCCACTTTTTGGATTCTTACAAGTGCTGTCAGCTTTCCATCTGGTACATCTCTTTTTCTGGAGTGTTCTTTCTGTATTATTCCCTTCTGTGCTATTGCAAGAACTAAGCCAATCAAGATCTATCATTTATTGAATCCTCCATCATCAGCATTTGATTATACAAACACAGGCTCATGGATTTAGCAGTATGTCCTGTGTTCAATCACTGCAAGTGGTGACCAAACAGCCAAATTTCCCTAAAAGGAGGATAGAACCCCATATTCATACGGGCTAACTCCTAAAAAAGCCCAAACTACATCACTAATGCAGCATAAATTAAACAGATCATGCAGAACACCTGCAAAACAAATACATAAATAAATGATGCTGAATAGGCATTAACAAAAAAGCCACACCCATAGGACAAGGATCAACAGCTGTACCTGGATGGAGGTCAAGAACTAACAGAAAACAAAGAGATTGCATGAACTGATGGATGGAGCAGCAACCAGAGCTTGGGCTCACGCAGAAGCTTATAGAGAGAAAAGAAATTCACATACCAGGGCTAGTCCAAACTACTTACCAGCAGTTTGGAAAGCTATAAAACAGATTGAGAGAAGTAGTTCAGTGCATTCATACTACTTCATAAACCAGAATTAAAACATAAGAGGTAAGTTTATTCCTTAATGCCGAAAAATAAATGAGATATCACATTCTATGACATAAAAGAGTTGAGACTCAAGAATTCCATTTCCTTATTTTATTGTCTAGATGCTGGGAGAGAGACAGAACAGCCACTTGGGTTCCTTTAGGAAACCTTCTGCTGCAGATACCATATATCTTATTAATTATATGCATGAATAATTAATTGTATGCATGAATAATTACTAACCGAGTCCTATTTTGGGTCTCCTTTCATGCATAATGTAACTTCCATTTTCTCCTTGTTAAAAGGAGAACATGTCCAACATGATGCACTATTCTGTCATCTCTGAACAAGAATTCCTGAGCATGAATCTTCAAACCAGAGGAGGCCTTCCAAAGTTAACAATGATATTCTGATTTTTAAGCCAAGAACCACATTCACCTGGATATTTGTGGGATCCTTATACGACTCATCGCTTGCAGTCTGGAGCTTTTCACTGATCCAGGCTTCTATTTCATCCACATCACGACTGAACTGCTGCAGGGTCTGAGACTCTCCCAGCTTCGACCTCTTCTCAATCATTTGGGCTTTCAGACGAAGCCACCTGCAGGAATTTGACACATACAACGAGGAGAACACTAGAGCCACCTGAGGCATCATCTGCAACAGCTACAGAACACCCCTAAAGGATTTCCAGTCATCTGCATTCCCCTCCCAGGCAGCACTGACCTGTCCAGGACCTCGTTGCGCCTGCTGGCGATGACTCCCTTGGCGTAATGATCCGCAGCAATCAGCTGGTCAGCAAAGGACTGCAGGACAGCAATTTTCTCTTCCTATTCAAACCAGAAACCGTGCATAAGAACTGTGGTTCCCTAAAGTCAAATGATGAGCGGTGTCTGGAACAGAACAAGCCTTTTTATCTTCTTTGAATTTACATTACTGTGACCCTGTTAAGGAAGTCTCTCCTCTACAGGACTGTAGAGGAAAACCTTTGAACACCTTTCACCTGTGGCATTTAGCAAAAAAGCATCTTTTGGGCTTAAAACTTCAGCAGTATGATCTCCCAATAAATCTGGGCAGCTTTCTGCTACAAGAAACTGGAAAGATACGTTTTTCTGCCATAACTAAAGGGAAAAAGTCATTTCAAATCAGTAAATTTACACAAATACTCGCTACTATTTCTACACTGTCTGCAGGCAATGAAATACATCCTGATCTGCATAAGCTGCTTCTAAACTTCTGCAGCAAATTCCACATGGCTGAATATTCAGAACTGAACTTTAGAAGCCATATATGGCAGGGACTCCTTTTGCTAATAATTGACATGAGAAAAAAAGAAACTATTTTCCCTTTACTTCAGGTACATTCCTCACCTGGACGTTGATTGCTTTATCAAAATCTTCATGTTTCTTGATGAGTGCCTCCACACTGTCTAAGGAGTCTCCTTTATCCTCTGTATTTAGGAAAGCCTCCCGGGCAGCCATCCAGTTTTCAGCTTGCTCACAGTCCCGATGAAACAGCTGGAGAGAAAAAACTCCCAAGTATGAGCAAGACAGACCAAGAGCACTGTTACAACCAAAAAATAATTAACTTTCTAATGAAAAGAGAAATTATTTTTCTTATCCAAACTGCAGCAGAGTACCTGTAGTTCCAGGCACTGGTCCAGCATCATTCTGCGCTGGACCCAGGCCTTCTCCAGGTCTGTCCGTTCTTGGTCCAGAATATCCAGTTTCTCCTTGATCTCTGGGCTAGCATAGTGTCCATGGGCTAGAAGCTGTTGTCCAAACTGTTCAAATGCCTGGAAAGTGCCAGCCCTTGCATCTATTTCCGTGCGGTGTTCCTACAAGGGGCAGAGATGTCCTGCTCAATAACCAGAGCTGGAACTGATCTATTTTTGGCACTCTAACTGGAAAGTGTCAGAAAAAAGAAACATTTTTTGATGTTTATGCTACACTTATCTTTCACATACCTGGTGCCTTTCCAATAAAGCTTCAGCTCCAGTCACATCCTTTGCGAGTTCATCTGAGGAGACCAGGCCCCGAATTCCGTTGATCCAAGACATGAGGTCCCTGTGAACACACAGTAATAGGGAATTTTTCCCTCCCTCCACTGAAATAAGTCAAAACAGGGACAACAGTCCTTTTCTGAACCCTTCCCAGAAATATTCCTGTGTAACAATAAGCCATGTATACCTCACTAATAACAAATTGAGAGGAGGAACAGCATCACTACCTGAAATCACTGAGGAAACGCTGCAGGTCATGAGAATCTCCAAGCTTCTCTTTGCGCTGGTCAGCACGTTTTCCCAGGCTGTTCCAAGCCTGATTCAACTCAGTGCACTTTTCTTGGAGATCTTCAGCAGATTCAGGATGTGACTGGATCAGACGCTGGGCAGTTTCACCAAGAGAATTCACCTAGGATTAGAGAAGGGGAAATAAACACAGTGAAGACAGGGAGAAGAACTGCTATAGTTCAACCATTTCTGGTAGATAAAAAGAAAGTTTTTGGGTTTTCTTCCTCAGAATCTCACCTTGTCTCCCAGAGCTGCCAAGTCTCTCTCAAAGCCCTCGTGTTTGCGCTGCAGAGCCTGAACACTGGCCAGGTCATGCCCATAGTTGTCTGTATTTAATGCTTGATTCTTCTCCTCTATCCATTCTTTGGTTTCATCAGCATCTCTGATTTGAAGGAAGGAAAGGCAAAAAGAGAACTGAAACCAAGACCACCCTCCACTGAACAAGCTGAGGGTTGAATATGATTTGTTTAGAACAGGTCCCACTATATTTTAGAATTCTTGATAAACAAAGCATTTAAGTCAAGACCAAACAAACCTCACCTGTGGAATCTCTGGACCTCGTGGGCACTGCCCAACAACTGGCTCCTCTCTTCTGCCAGCTGCTGCAGGGATCTCCAGCGCTCGTTCAGTTCCTGGGTGAGGGAAGTGAAAAGTCAAGATTGGTCTTTCACGACAGGTGAAGGTTACTAAATCCTGCTTAATTCCAGAAGAATGCACAAATTCAGACAGCTTAGTTAAATAAAATAATTTTAAGGGTTTCTCCTGAGCTGTAAAATCAAAGGATTTTATGTATACAGTAAGATAGCGATGTAACTTGAGAAGCAAATGCTGTATATACTAATGCTTCTTTCAATAAATTGATTCAGAAGGGTTTATAAAGTTTAATGAAAGACAAAGACTATGGAAAAGGAGGGGAAAAAAATGTTTGCAACTTCTAAATCAGGTCAGAGAAAACTGTGTAATTACCTTGATTGAGTTGAAGGTTGCCACAGTGTGTACCATCAAACGTGCAGACTGTGTGAAAAGGCAGAAATAAAAAATATAGCATTGAAGTCAACTCTGACCAAAAGCAAAACCAGACTGAAAGAAAAGTCTTTAAAAAAATCAAGTAGAAACCACTAAGAAAGACAATGTGGGTAAATTACAAAAGCAATTAAGAGTAACTGGCTGTAATACCTAAGGTATTACAGGGCAAAATAAGAACAGTCAGAATTCACAAGTGAGCACTGTCTTGTTAGTGTAAACTGAAGCAAACAAACCTTAACCAGGACAAAGAAGAGGAAAATTTAAAGGCAACATTCAATACATGAATTTACAAACCCCAAAATCTTAGTCATAGTTTGCTAAGTTACTATGAAACTCTTAGAATTCAATATACATGTTTATAATCTGCAAAAAAATAATTAAAAAGTCACCCATTCTTGGCGACATGGCTGCATGGCTACATTTTCTGTCAAAATATTGTATACTAACCTGGTTTCCCCACATTCACACAGCTTAAGAGATGTACAAGCAGCTTTAAGTCTAACAGGGTGGATGCAAGACATAAAACACGGGAATGAAATGCTAGGGAAACACAATATTGGATAATTTAAAAAATATTTAAGATATTTTTGTGCTTTAGCAGGTGACAGCTCTTCCATTGTAAGCCTCTAATGAATGGAGAAAGGCTTCTTTAACTATCGTAGAAAATGAGCTGGAGATGACTAATGGAATACAGCATATCCCTTACTAAAGGGAATGTTTATTGACATAAATGGTTTTGAATTTGAGGAATAAAAACCTTTTTGTTGTAGCAAGCAGAAAGCAAAGAACTTGTACAAAGTGAACAAGGGATTATTCAACCTCTACTGGCCAGAAACTGGAATCACCCTCATAGTACAAGCTCAAAACTAAACAGTTTTGTAGCAGAGAGGTAAAAACCAGGCTGTTGGCAATTTCTATGGCACAGAAGAAGCAAATGGTCTAAAAAAGATGATGTGCTGTAGTTTTAGTTTTATTTTCTTGTTGTGTGGTACTAAGCAATGACACCTACCTTCCAAGGAGAGGCTGTCTTAGAATCAGTTTCATCCTGTTTGAAAGTGTGAAGAAACAGCTTTAAATACGAAGCAGAATCTAAAACTATCAGAATACAGTAAAAAAATCTTGAAAATANTAACAGGGTGGATGCAAGACATAAAACACGGGAATGAAATGCTAGGGAAACACAATATTGGATAATTTAAAAAATATTTAAGATTTCTGTGCTTTAGCAGGTGACAGCTCTTCCATTGTAAGCCTCTAATGAATGGAGAAAGGCTTCTTTAACTATCGTAGAAAATGAGCTGGAGATGACTAATGGAATACAGCATATCCCTTACTAAAGGAATATTGACATAAATGGCTTTGAATTTGAGGAATAAAAACCTTTTTGTTGTAGCAAGCAGAAAGCAAAGAANTAACAGGGTGGATGCAAGACATAAAACACGGGAATGAAATGCTAGGGAAACACAATATTGGATAATTTAAAAAATATTTAAGATTTCTGTGCTTTAGCAGGTGACAGCTCTTCCATTGTAAGCCTCTAATGAATGGAGAAAGGCTTCTTTAACTATCGTAGAAAATGAGCTGGAGATGACTAATGGAATACAGCATATCCCTTACTAAAGGGAATGTTTATTGACATAAATGGTTTTGAATTTGAGGAATAAAAACCTTTTTGTTGTAGCAAGCAGAAAGCAAAGAACTTGTACAAAGTGAACAAGGGATTATTCAACCTCTACTGGCCAGAAACTGGAATCACCCTCATAGTACAAGCTCAAAACTAAACAGTTTTGTAGCAGAGAGGTAAAAACCAGGCTGTTGGCAATTTCTATGGCACAGAAGAAGCAAATGGTCTAAAAAAGATGATGTGCTGTAGTTTTTGTTTTATTTTCTTGTTGTGTGGTACTAAGCAATGACACCTACCTTCCAAGGAGAGGCTGTCTTAGAATCAGTTTCATCCTGTTTGAAAGTGTGAAGAAACAGCTTTAAATACGAAGCAGAATCTAAAACTATCAGAATACAGTAAAAAAATCTTGAAAATATCTCCATGTTCAATCCTTAACAGAGTACATACATTTTTTCATGCAAGTATTTGTATCAATTTGGGTTATCCTGCTTGCTTAGATGTGTGATGTGGGGCAAGACACTCAGGAAATAAAGGAATCAAAGATAAGATAATCTCTGAATGTCCGTTCAAAGTCATTAGTGAGTTCCACCATGGAAATGAACTACAGTTATGGCTGAACTTCTCCTTGTACATCCCAAACCTGTTAAAATTGCCACTCCATCCACCTCAGGAATTAACACTTACCCTGGGCATCATGCCATAGACTTCCTGCAAAGGAGACAGGACAAACAACTTGTTATTTTCTAACACAAAGAATGTTTTTCCCAACGTGCTTCATACTTAGTTGGCACAGGATAAAACTATTTATAGCACAAGTATGTAAAAATCTGGCAAAAAACCCCTAAAAAACACAAACCAAAACAGAAAACCCACAAAGCCTCTCAATTCTGAATTGCACTCTATTTTACTTCTCTTCTTCCCTAGCATTCCTCACCCATTTTTCTGCAAATAAATAAAGGCTAAATTTCAAATTTATACGAAGCAGTTAATGCATGGATTCTCCATGACTTTTGATACTATGGTAAAGACTTTCCATTACTAAAAGAAGAAAGGAAAAAGCTCTAGATGCTGCAATTTGCTCTAGCACTATTAAAAAATATAATTCTAAACGTCTTCTTGGGATGGCCACGCTAGAGAACAGCCTGAATCTTGCAATGCCAGGCAAAGACAACAGACAAAAGGAGGAAAATCTTTTGCCTCTCAGATTAGATAAAGGCAGAGGAAAAGAGCACCTGTTGCTGTACTGCTTGTACTTCATCTGCCATCAGCCCTTCTGACTCCAGGTCCTTCGCAACCTTGTTTATGTCCTTCAGGCGCGACTCGTTGGCTTTCAGATCCTGCACGGGACAGGGAGACACCGCGGCATGAACGCTCAGCCCTGCACGCCTCGAGGAACAGGATGGCTCAGCAGGAGTGCCCAGTGTGCCAACAGCAGGAACTGAGCACGGGCACCCGGAGCTCCCAGAGAGCCTCAGCTGCCAGGTTTTTCTTCCCCCCATACCTCAGGGAAATAACTGTACAGATGGGAACCAAAATGCACCTTTCCTTTCAACAGGAATAGCTTAACTGAAGGTTATGCTTTACACAAACTGAAATTCCTCCAAAGCTTGGCAGATTCTATACTGCAAAGAGCTGAGAGTTTCAGCTCTCTGGGAGCTGGGAAGTGTGGACCAGCCTGGGGAATCTAACCAAACTGAAGACCCTTGAATGTGAGATTCTCTCTATCCTCACAAAACGAAATAAAAAATTCATATATACCTTCTATGGACCTTTAATGTCCAATCAAAGCCATGTTTCCTACTCAGCTATGAAGAACTGTCATGGATACATGATTGGAAAGCCTGAAGGGAAAGGCCAAAATTAACATACACATTATGCAGCCCCACAACATACCTTCTGAAAATCATCAAATTTCTTCTGCAGCACCTCCACCTGCTCCAGATCAGCACCCACTTCCTCACTGGTGAGCGCTGCTTCCTTCTCATTGATCCACTGCTGGAGCTCATTGGCTTCACGGAAAAGCATGAACTTCTTGCAGCTTTTTTCCAACATGCCTTTACGTTTTTCTCCCAGTTCCAGGAGAGAGTGATACCTGGGACAAGCAGGAAAGGAAAGCAGGGAACAGTCAGATGGAACTGAGTCCAACCACAGGAATCTCCCAAGTACTGGGGTCCCCCAGAATGGAGAATCCCTGAACTTATGCCCTGTTCTGTTACAGGACGAGCTACCCACGCGTAGTTGGGAATGAAGACTTTCCATGTCTCTCCTCCACAGGGACTGCACACTAAAATGGGAACTCCCACATGCAACACCTCACTGGGCAAATGCAAACCCAAATCACACCCTTGGCTGGGGTAGGCTCCTAAACCACACTATCACTGCAGGGCAGGAATGACTCCATAGGCTCTTACTTGCCAAGAGATATTTTCCTAGAGTATAGCAAGTTTGTCATCAGACTATTAAAATCCACCAGTCTCCCAGCTTTAGGACATAAACATCTTCAGGAACCATTTTCCAGTGCAAAATCTGCTGAATGCTTAAGCAAGGTGTGTATCTTTGATAACAAACCTATATTTAAACACATCCTGTATGGACGAAAAGAATCTTTCCGGAACTCATTTCGTCTATGGAACTCATACACTTTTTGTATCTGTGGAATTCTCAATATCAGTGATATTACTCCTCATTTACTTGAGAATAGACACAAAGTGAAACCTCAAAAATGTTTAAATTGGTCTGCACAGGCAAATAGACTTCTTGAGACCAGCCAGTTATTTAAAACTGCATTGTAATCAACTAGACACACATGATCCTACAAGACCTTTCCCAAGCTATTGCTGAAAAAATCCAAGAGCAGTTTTGCAGTCACTGATACTGAGTTACAAATCTCTCCAGCAATGCATAATGCCTGTTTTTTAAAAAACCTGCATTCAGAAAAGCCACACTCTTAATACCCATTCTTACTGTTACTTTAGTTTAAGTCTTCCAGAAGATGAGACATTTTTGCTGCACCTGGAAGGGCATTTTTACATCCTGAATCAGTTTGGACACTGGTCTGCCACACTGATAACAGCAGCAGTAGATTCTCATTGTTAAGCCATATTCTGTCTGATGTTATTCACTCAAACAATACCAGACACTGCTGAGGTACCCCCGGGGCCTCAGCTGGGGATGTTTTCATTTCCCACCCTCCAGGGCACAGTATGCCCTCAAGCACAAGGGCACAGTTACAACCGCCCAGCTTGAGGAGTTCAGTCCTGGAGCGTTTTCCTAACCAACAGCGCGGAGATGACAAAGTCTCCTGAAAAAACCCCTCAGTATCCTGGGCTGTAATGTCGAGACACCAAACTGATAAATCAGCCCTCCTTCCATGAAAGCAGAGACTTTGTGGCTTCCTATTTACTGTAGTTCACTGGGCAGAAAAGAACTAAGAATCTTCCATATTAGGCTTAAATAGAAACTTTCTACCCCGATTTCAGGAAAACACTCTTTTGAAGCCTGCCCTAACTGCAGCTGTTTGCCTCAGCAAACAATGTTAGCTATTAAATACTTGCAAAGCTCATAGAGGACCTGGGGAAAAACTCCTTTAGAGGCAGACCTTACCTCAGAGTTGCTTTGCAACGCTTGAGAGATTTACATAAATGTTTCACTTTTAATTCTCAAGAAATAAATTTGCTATGAAAAGACAGGCACAGCCAATGAACACTACGGCTTTGGATTTCCCAGCAACTTCCACGTGTATAATGCAAACTTGCTATCTTTTCCAGGAGACACGAACACAAGTTTCAAAATTTAGTTAATGTTAAAATTCAGAAATAATCACCCTGTACAATAGTCAAATGTTTTTGACTACTCAGCATGTTACTTTCTCTGATAAACCATGACAGCCCCACCCTTCCCAAACTCTTACGACATTCAGATGTGATGCAATACTTGGTAGCTGTATTTTACATATATTTATATAAACAAACTAATATTTCTATCTGCACCTCACAAAATGCAGGAGATGCTTTTTAAGGAAAACAGTCTAGATAGACCTAAAGCCTCTTTGGTAAGCAAAACCAGCGTGCTGGAATAAACATGAACCAATTCAGCAGCACAGAGGTGCCCAGCAAGATAAGCAGCTGGAAACGCAGACCACCACATTCATCTAAACTATTTCTCCTTGCAGAAATTGCCTCCTTCGAGTCTCTTCAGAGCAGCTTTCCCAAAGAAAGAAGCGAAGGGAGAATGAGCAGTGACAGTGTGGAGACAGCATGGTTTAGGAAAGGGCTAATCCTACTCACAGTTCTTCGACCTGTTTCATACGCAGAGATACACTGCCGACCTCCTTAGTAATGAGAGTCCTGCACAGACAGGGAGCACAGCAAATGCATGCGAAAAATTAGTCAGATTAACAAAAATAATGAAAGCAGCAGCTCCATCCATGGCTGGTCTGTGGTAGGAGATGAGTAAGAGTTCACATTTAAATGGAGAAAATTAGGTGCTGTTCAGAAGCAAACAAAGCAAATCAGACCAGGAGTACAATTCACATAAGGAAACCTCAGCAGTACAGTGGAGCTCTCTCTATAAGGTCTCCTTGTTTCCTGATTGTTGTGCCATGGGATTGGAAACTAAAAGGTGGTCCCCTCTCCTTGGCTCTAAAATAAGACATCCTGTTCTAGTTACTAAAAGCCACATGCAAAGCCATAGAGGGAATTATATTATTAAAATACTGACCAACGTGCCACAACTTTTCAGCATCTTTGTGCTGGTAAAAAGGTTTTTTGTAATGAGTTTGGGGTTTTTTTGTGTGATTTTATTTTACTTTTTTAATTCTAGAGCTAAGGCTAGTAATTATTGCATGGCACTTAATAACTGATGACTCAAAACAACTGAGTGGGAGGAAATTCTCACACAGAACGACAGCGTAGCTGCACAAACAGATGGGAGTATAAAGGAAACTTTGAGCTTTGGCTTCCAAGTGGCTTGATAAGATGAGCCAGCACTCACAGCTATCACCCACAGCCCTTGCTTGAAATAATCTGCAGCCACCATGTGCTTTAAGAAGGTCATTACCAAGTAGCCTTGCAGTTTTCTGTTTGCAATGATACGTTGCTCTTTCAAAAGAGATGATAAAAATTGAAAAAAAAAAGAAGGGGGGACACATTTTAGCTCTTATAATGGCAACAAATACTGGCACCACGTTTCAGAAAAAAAAAAAGTGATGACCTAGCAGCAAAGTAGCCCCAGCTCATAAGGAGGGCACCTGCAGAGGCAGCCCTGTATAGGGAGAGCACTGTACTTTATGGAATCAAATTTAAAAAGCTTTTCAGAACAGATCACACAGTAAGAAGTGACAGCTACATATCCAAGAGCTGCTTAGGACATATATAACTCACAAACAAGTTTAAGTAGTTAGGTACAACAACAAAAGGAACACATAAAATACTCAAGTCAGACAGTAAGTTGAGCTCTAGTGTCATGAGTTTAACAGTTAAAAACGGGAAAAGCAACAAGAAAATCTAGAGTAAGAATAAAACAACTGAATCTGGGCCTCTGGTAAAGGAGCCCCTTGTTTTGCTCCAGTTGATTACTCCCTAGTGTAAGAAGCATTAACCTAAGCTGCTGGCATCTGTGAAGCAATGGCCAAGCCAGCTAATGCTGGCGGTGTCACCTCTCGTCAGTTAGATCTTACTGGTTGTCGATTTGCTCCTGTCGCAGTGCTATGCTGCCTTGCTCCTCCAGGAGGTTCTCTCGGGATGCAGACTGGGCAGGATCCAGTTTTTTCACATAGGCAGCTGGTACAAATCCCTGACGGTCATTGACTTCCACCTTCCACCAGTCCTGGAAGGAAAAAAAACCACAAAGCAACCATGGTGAGGCCATCATCAAGCATAAAGAATGCCGGGCAACTGAACGCTGCAAATCACAGACTGCTATGAACACAAGGAAACCAGTGATGCTCTCAACAGTTTGCTCTTGTAAGGGAGATAATTTCAAACAAACTGCCTCTTAACGATAGAGATCTTACTCCCATGTCTCCCCCTGTATTTGGCCAAAAATTCCTCCACATCAGGGAATTAAAGTTCTCACAGACCTGTGCCCTGTCTTGGAAAAGCTGGCAGCTGCAGAGGAGTGATGGAAATGAAGAGGTTCGGCCGAAGTGCTGAATGAGGACACGGGCTAAATGTGCCAAACCCAACAAAACACACAGCACTGAGAGAGCCAAGCAGGGCAGCAAAGCAAGAGGCCAGAGCCCACCTTGTTGGTGCTGTTGAGTAAGGTGAGGATATCTCCCTTCTTCATTGTCACCTCCCGGGGACTCTTCTCCTGGTAATCATAGAGTGCCAGAACGAGCTCTTTTCCAGTTTCATCATCTGTGGGAGCAACTTGTTGCTAATAAAATAAAGAGCACAAGAAAAAAATGAGCTGTTCCATGTTTATTACAATCAATGTAGTTGTCCTAGAACAGATTTCAGCCTTAGTTAAAGCTACTGTAGAGTCAGTTTAGGTGCTGTCTGGGCTCAAACCTTGAAAACCACATTAAATTGTTTTATTTCAAAACAATGCAGCTGTCTTATGATTACAAAAACAGACTGCTAATTTTTTTGAGAAAATCAAGCACAGTCTGCAATAACCTCTCAAAACCAACAACTGTTACTGAGCTTTGTTTTTACCTTTCACTAGCCCATGAATTTTAGGTACACGATTATTATCTTTCCTTACCCTGCATGACTGGGCCTGTTCCCTCAGTGCCTGAATGCTGCTGCCATAAGCGGAGAGATCAGACATCAAAGCTTCGTGTTTCTTCAGAAGAGCCTGAAAGTGGATGATAATAACAACGTGTACACCTTGACATTTTACAAATAAGCCTCTACTTAAAATATATACGTTGACTCCATACACAGGGTACGTGGGTTTTTCAGAGCTGCCAGCCTTGTGACTCTCATGGGAATAATCACTTCTATTTATTCACAGGCTAGATAGTGGTCCTAATGCTCCTGGTGCATTGCCTCTGCCTTATCTCCACAACATTCTTTTGTTCTGACCAGAAATAACTATTTCCAGAGTGATATGGAGAAGTTTAAAGCATGCCTTTAAACTGCACTTCATGTTGATAACTGCCAGTCAGCACTGCTGGGACGTGGTGTTTCACTGCAGAATGATACCAATAAAACAACTCTAGCCAAAAAAATTGACTTCCAGACTAATGAACTGCTGAAAACCAGCCTCGTACTGAAATATTTATCCTGTGAGGAATTTGCTGATATTATTTTCATTATACTTAGAAACACAAAACCTCATAAAAGAGTGAATACAGAGGTAAAGCTTCCTCACAGTTGGTTTAATACACACAGGAAAAACTGTCACCATTTGATTACGAGCCAAAATCTTCCTTGATGCAAGAATCTGCCCTCGTCATTAAGAATTTTGAAATTATCAGAGCTCTTTTTTTTTTGAGACAAATCCTCACTGTACTTAAGGAAAACTGATTTAAACAAGAATCTCAAATACCTCAGCAGAGTCTTCATCTTTCCCATAGTCTGTACTGCCTACAATGGGCTCCTTTTCCCTCATCCAGGATTCAGCCTCATTAGCATCAGCAAAGTACTGCTGAGCCTGCAGGGAATCTTCCAGGTCCTGTCGACGCTGAGATGCTTTGGCTTTCAGAGAGTCCCACTTCTGGTTTAGCTCGTTCAGTTTGACTTTCACATCCTCAGCTGCAAAGTGTCCTGTGGAACAGAAGCAGAGGGAACTGAAGGACTGCAGACAAAACCAATACACATTAAAAGATTACTTGTAGTTCCTCAAAGTCACAGAAATTAGACTAATTTAAAGCCTATTCAGACTAGAATAGTAAAAACATAACTCAGCTGGTCCTTTTGCCTTGACTGAAAAACACTGAACCTGTCAATCAAGCTGTACTAGCATCCCTTAATCATTAGGAATAAAACAAGACACATCATAACATTTCTCAATGATGAAACACGAAAGGTCATCTCCTTTCAGAGTTCTGGCACCAGACAGATATTATTTCAGACCTGCAGGAATCTCTTTTGTATTTTTGTGTTAAGAACACCCAGTCAGAAATAAAGATGCCTATTTATTTAAAAGCAAGAATTACTGTCTTTGTAGATAATTCTCTCACATCATGATTATGTTCCTCTGATAGAACCCTTTAACAGATTTAATTATATAATAATAAGTTAAGTAAGTGTTCATCAACAGTAGATGGGGATCTGTGAAAATTATGACAGGTTCCCGTCAAGGAACCTATTTTTATTTTCAGGTGAAAGGATGACCAGGAATTCATCCTGCTAGCAGGATAAAAAAAGGCAATAATTCTTAATTATGCTGGGCCAGAAAACCAAAGACTGTGTCAAGAGTTTAAAAATATTGAGACACACCTTCTTCCACCATAGCATTTCCCTTCTGTGTGACTGCTTTAATGCGAGGCTCATGGCCTGCAATTTCTGCCTGCAAAGCCTGGTGCTTCTTTAGCAGATTCTGGACACCAATTAAGTCCTTGCCTGAAAGATACAAAATAATTAAATCAGCTAAACCAGAGACACTAGATGAAACAAAAAATTCACGGCAGCTGCAGCCAGCGCTACAGAAACTTGCAGAGAACTCAAACAATGAAGACAGAGCCCTATGGAAACTAAGTTAGCACTGGAATTATATAAAGCAACATAAGAGAGACCCAAGGGTGATGGCAAATAAGTAACTCTGGGCAATGTTAATTACTGCAAACAGTTCTAAAATTTTCAGGGAACGTTCTATAGAGATACAATTTATAACAGAGCAATTCTGACATCCAAATCCTAGAGATACCAGGATGGACCAACCTCGGTTTGTTGAAGCTGCAATAGGTTCTTTTTCTCTAATCCAGGTCTCTTCATCCTCAATGTCACGGAAAAGCTGCTGCAGGCGAAGAGAATCTGCGAGTTTCTGCTTGCGAGCTACCATGGGGTCCTTCAGAGCTTCATAACGAGCCACTAAAGCTTCTTGTTTCTTCTTGATGTTGTCAGCATCAAAGTGCCCAGCCTCTTGGAACTGGCGTGCCTGGATGGTAATGCCATCTATCCGATCCTAAAATTGATCCAGCAACAGCATTAGGTCAGAATTTCTGTGAGGTGGCTGCAGTGACTGAGAAGCTCATTTCTATTAAAGTCATAAAGATATTATTCTTAGAGACATACAAGTTATGTTTCAGTTCAAAATTATTTTTGATCAGCAAACTGTAAAACCCCAGGCTAAAAAAATTATAAAAACCCAGACCTGCTAAGGTCTCTGACTGAGCATATCTGAAAATACCATATTTTGAGTGAGCAGATCTGAAAGGGCAGGAATAAAAATTATTTCCCTTACCTGATGGGCAGCGACATCTGCCTCTAGCAGGGCGTGTTTCTTCTGAAGATTCTGAACATTAGTAAGATCTTTTCCATAATCATCAGAAGCCAAGTGTCCTTCTACTTCATACAGCCAGAGCTCAATGTCCTCCACATTGCGATTGAACTGCTGCTGCTGATTGGCTTCTCGCAGTTTTATACCTGAGCCAGACAGCGGCAAGAGGAGAACAGGACAAAGTAAGTGAAGTGGAAACTGAAGTTAACTCATTTCCTGTCTTCTCCCAGCTAAACCCTCTAGAAAGTTGCCCGCGTTCTTCTGAGCAAGTCGTACCTTTGAGCTCAGTGGCCTCCAGAAGTTTCTTCCACAAGCTGATGACTTCGTTCATGCGAGCTGCCACCTCATCTGACGCGTAGTGCTTGACATCAATCAGCTTCTGGCCAGCTTTCTCCAGGGCATCGATACGACTCTGGTTAGCAGACAGCTCTGCTTCAAAAGCCTGGTGTTTCTGAACCTTACCTTGCAAGTTTGAGGGATCCTACAGAGGAAGAAAGAAATAGAACATTTCAATACAAAATCAGTACCCAAAGGTCTCTGGAGCACTTTTGAAATTGGACTGCATTCATAGACATGCCGTGGTGTAACCAGAGGATGTGGTGCCAAAAGGATGCCTTAAACCAGAATTCTTAAGCTATTGGATAGGCACGATTACAGCACGATGGAAAAATGCCCCTTGGGGTCAGGAAGAAATTACACTTCCTCCTGTTGCCATTAATACCACCGATTATCAGCAACATTTTGGCTGATGCTGCTTTGTATCATTAGACTGATTACATTAGGCCCGGTACTCCCCTAAAAGCATTCTACCATTCATCTTTGTGTTTACCTTGTAGGCCTCATCAGTTGCAGTTTTCATCTTTTCATTAACCCAGCTCTTGAGCTCATCAGAATCTCGGAAAAACTGCTGCAGATGGAAAGAATCTGCCAGCTGAGCACGGCGGTACATGGCTCTTTCGTGAAGGGCATTTCGGCGGCTCAGCAGCTGAAAAAAAAAGAAAGTAAAAGGTTTTTAAATTCTTCAAGCTTGTAAGAACCACCACTGCACTCCTCTTGGGACAACTCCATTGACTTTATTGAAGTCATACCATGTAAATAATAAAGCAGAACAAGATTTAAAGTCTACAGTCCAAATATATTTAGGATACTTACAGCATCTCTGCGTGTAGCAACATCGTCCATGGCATAGTGGTTATTCTGAATCAACTTAGTAGCAAACTCATCTAATGCCTAGAGGGAAAACAAGTTTCTGTTTATTTGGTGTAGTAGAAATTGCTTGTGCAAATTTGCTTAGTGTATCAATTCCTCAAAGTTTATCACAGTAAAACTGGCAGAGAGCCATTAACAGATCTATCCTCACACCCTTTTCTCTCTGTACCCTCATCCTCTCCATGTGGAAGAGCGCAGGTTCTTGACAACTCTTCATCCACCCTGTGTGCTGGTATGATAAGGAAGCACCAGGTTACCCAGCTCTGAGACAGAAATCGAGCCCTATCCCACACCTTTTCCGCTATTTTCCATTTCAGAGACAATACTTGTTATTTAGAGCTAATACATCCCACAGAACAGAGGACCATTCTGCAAAGCGAACCCCATCCTGTACCATCCTCCAGCAATGTCTCCTCCTCAGTCAATAAATGCCCTTGTTTCACTTCTTGCCCATTTAGTGATGACCAATGCCAATGTCTTACTGTGATTTTCTCCTCTTGGGCACTCAGGGATTTCTCAAAGTCTTCATGCTTCTTTAGAAGAGCCTCCACACTGTCCAGAGAATCACCAAGGTCTTCATTCAGCAAAAATGCCTGAAGTAAGGACACATTTTTATGTTTCCATACTCAGCTGCCCTAAGTGAGCTCAAGCACAGACAGTGATACTTCCTGCCATATGTTATTACTGAAATGTAAAAGATGACATCTGGGATGGTGTTTGCTTTATGCTTCTAACAGCCAATAATTCTTTTTATCTCATTCAACCAGCATTTTACAGGACTTAACGCACACAAAAGCCACATCAAGCCCACTTGTCACAGCTCATAGTTTCAGCATTAGACAGAAATAGCCATTGCACCATTTCAGCCAGTCAGATAAATAACTCTGTACAGCACCCCCTCCCTAGTGGGTGTTCATGGCACTGTCAGTAGGCAATACCAATTGCTTAAGCCTACAGAAGGCTACCCAGAAATGAAAGTCCACCGTACCTGGAAAATTCAGAGACATGCACTCACCTCTTGTTTGCTCATCCAGTTGTCCACTTGCTCAGTATCTCTGTAGAAAAGCTGCAGGTCCATGCACTGCTCATACTGCTGTCTGCGGAGCTCCCACAGTTCCAGCAAGGCAGACCTTTCATCTGACAGGATGGTCAGCTAATTGATTGGGAAGAGGAATATATAATAATTTTACTTAACACTCTAGCTCACTTCCATCTCAATGTAAAATCAAATAGTGACTCCAAAAAAGTGGTTAGCACGGAACTGAAAATTACCTCCTGTGTAAAAAATGAAATCTCCAGTTCCTGATGTGATCATCCTTTTAAATTAAGGGACACAGAAGAAAAAGACAAAACTCTCCTAGGAGCTCTTGCTCTCAGCTTACCTTTTCTTTAACTTCATCAGAAGCGTAGTGTCCAGCAGAGAGCAAAGCCTGGCCTGACTCATCAGCAGATTTGAAGCTGTCTTCATGGGCATCAATTTCTCCCTATGGAAGGAGATGTGAAAAAGCTGTTACCAAAATTTATCTTAGCATAGAGTGTCAGAATTATCTTACAATGCACATAAGGTAGGTATAAGTTCCTACTTTAAAAGAAACTAAAAGTTGCTTTGAGCTGTATTCTTTTTGCTTAATTATAGGAATTCCTCACGATGGAGAATTAAAACAGTCGTTAGTTCAACTGGCTGCTATCAGGCCTATTTTTTATAAAATATTGTCATAAGCATTCTTAAATACTTAATAACTAGTATATATCTACCATCTAAAAACAATTTAAAAATAACAAATCAGGACAGCAACCTAGTACTGTGTTAGTTGCATGATCAAAGCATTCCAGTGCTGTCAGACACACAAATCAGAGGGGTGCTGCCTGGATTTGGCTGTATAACCACTCTACCTTATGTTCCTGATGTCTGTCTAGAAGGGCTTCTGCCCCAGCCACATCATTGGCAAGTTCATCAGCATTAATCAGAGCCTTCATCTCAGTCACCCAGCTGGTGAGGTCTCGGAAGTCCGCGAGAAAGCGCTGCAGCCTTAAGTAAGCAAAGGAAAAAATGGTTGGGAATAATTAATTTGCAGAGTTTCTCTCCCATTTCTCCAAAGAAAGGGTTACAAACATAAAAGCTGTTCCTCAGATACAAATAAAACAACATAAAAATGTACTCAGAATATTAAATAACTAAATACACTTTCAATCAAAACAGAAGTCTTTTGAAGTTATGAAAATGCTGGGTTCTAAATCAATGTCTCAAACACAAATTTTGCATATAACATATATTGTAAGTAATATTAATATTCCTAACGACACACTGAGGACAACAGAAATCAAAATATAGTTCTCAGATAATCCACAGGGCTGCTTCTGTCAAACCATTACAGTGTGCGGGGTGGGGGAGGGAACTGACAAAAAATTTCAACTGCATATGCCTCAGCCTTAAAACAAGCAAACAAATCCTCAAATTCCTTCCAGAGTGCCTTAAGTTATTGCTTTTGGCATATGCTTAACCTTTATCAGCAAAAGTGATCAGTTTGTTTCCCTTTAATATTTGCTGTTAATTGCTCTGAAGAGATGACAGGGAAGGTAAAGGAAAAGATTATTTGTGTGGGTCTCCACTGCCAAAAATCCCACATCGTGGGAGGGAACAAAGGGCAGAAAAACAAAACCAGAAAGGACGTAAACTAACCACCAAATCGGGATTAGTTTGTTTTTAGTTTGGCTTCTCAGCACTGATCTAACAGGTTATGTTTCAGAGACCAGGCTAGCATAGGCATGAGACTGGATGAAGGCAAATCCCACAGCAACAAAGAACTATCCCAGAAACAGGGAATTCGTTTGGTCTGGGACAATCCATCAAACAATATATCACACTTCAGTCTTTACAGAGACTCTTAAGGACTCCACTGTGAACAGATTTGTAATAAAAGTATTAAAAAAGCTTTTTTTTTTTTCAGCAAAACTGAAACATAGTCAGGTAATGTACTTCAAAATGCACATATCAACTCAGATGGAGAAAATAGCAAATGTCCTAAAACATCACTGTGTCTATTTTCATAATTGATCCATATGCAGAGAATGACAAAAAGCTGCGATAATTTTTCAATCGTATAAATATTTCTTTTACAACAAGAAGCTAGTATAAAATAGAATTTGGTGAACAAGACTGCACCGAAAACACCAGATTCATCCCAAAATTTTGGAAGCAGCACCCCCCCTTTCTTCTCCTTCCAAGAGTTCTCTGTCAAAGGTGAACAAGGAGGGGAGCACCACTGCCCTGCTGCAGTGACCCACCTGTAGGAATCGTTGAGGCGAGCGTGCCTCTCCGCCGCCAGCGTCCGGATCTGTTCCCAGTTGGCAATGAGCTCCTCCCGTTTCACTTGGATTTGGGAAGCATTTATTGGGTGAGACTGCTGCAAACGGTCAGCTTCTGCACACAGGGCCTTCACCTAAAGCCAGGCACAAACTCTGAGTGAGCTTCCAGCCTTTTACAAGCAGGTTACCTCGTTTAAACTGTAGGTAAAATACATCTTGCAGGGGTACCTTATCTTCCAGAGCTGCCAGGTCTCTTTCCAGGCCTTCGTGCTTGCGCAGTAATGCCTGCACACTGGCTAAGTCTCTGCCAAAATCATCTGAGGCCATCAACTGCCCTTTCTCCTTAATCCAGCTGATTGTTTCATCCACATCCCTTCAAAACAAAGCACAAATCGAAAGCAGTTTGTCGTGAATGGAAAAAGGAAGAAAGCAGGATGTATTCCCATACGTGTGCCAGACGTACTGGCGTACAAATCCATATATATAAACACTACAGCCAACTACTCACATCCTTTAGAAAACAAACAAACAGAGTATGTTTGCCTCTCAAGAAACTTTGAAGCATATTAAGAGGCCACTGTCACCAGATGCAAACCAGGAATTACAGCACCACTGAGCACTGTCACGGAGTGGATCCATTTCCCCCCACTGGACCCTTCTGCAGCTTAATTACAGCAAATCTCAAAATGCTGTAGATGGAGATGAGAATAGAAAGACATTGCTCAAAGCCTCCAAAACAAGTGGGCTGACATCCAGTAAAAAAAAGCACACCCCATTTAGGGCTCATCTAGGACAGAACTGAGGGAAAAAGCCCTCAGAGGAAAGGCGAGCAAAACTGCCATTAGCAGGAATGAACAGAACTGCCCAGTGCTGAAAAGCTCCATCAGAATGACCGCTCTAAAGTAATTGTAAAATAACAAGGTCTTCATTCAACAAGTCACGCAGAAGAGCAAAGCCAAGCCATAGGAGACAGTAGCTCTTCTCACACTACTGTGTGCAGCTGAATGCATCATTAAACACCCACACAAGGGTTACATTATTCAGCAGATCCAGCCAAGTCCATACCTGTTGAAACGCTGAACTTCAGCTGCCCCGAAGAGTTTTCCTTGCCTCTGAAGGGCAAGTCCCTTAAGACGCTGCCAGCTTGCATTTACTTCATCCTGTTTGGACTTTATCAGTTCCTCTTCAGGGTGTTGTTCCTGGCAAGCAAAGGAAAAATGCTATTTTTGTATGTTCTTTGGCTTTACATCCATTGACAAAATGCTGCTGGTCTTCAAGAGATCAATTTATAATTACTGTCCTTTCCAGATGATCACTCAATTCAAGAGTTTCCCTGAAATTTCACTGTGCAAACATTTAACACTCTTGTAGTGGTTTCCCTATATACTAATTAGTCCATGGGAAGAGGGCTGTAAACAGAATCTTTTTTTTCCCCAGAACAAAACACTTCCTGCCCTGTCTCCATCCTTGATCAGGCCCCAGAAGTCAAACCAGAAGAGAAATTAAACCTCCTTGTCCAAGGGAAATACATTTAACCCCAATATGACAGTTTCTCTTACTAATCACTACTCTCCAGTTTCAGGAACATTCCCAGCTGGGGCAGTAATTCAGGCTGTTCAGCAGAAGAACAAGTGAATCAAATGGTGGCCGTTTGAGGTGGAGACAGCCAAGTACCCATGTGGAGCAAAGCTCAAAGATCTGCCCCAAACTCGGGGGGAAAGAGGGGAAGTTACAGGCAAATATTTGTTGTGATAACTGACTTGCTAATGGAGATTTTCAACACACATATATGCTTACCTGGATAAGTTTGCCAGCAAACTGGTTCACTTCATTTACTCTTTCTTCATGAGCTGCAAGGTCTGTCTGGAACTCTTCAAACTTCTTTTGCAAAACTTCAACATGCTCTAAGTCCTGTCCGAGCTCTTCTGAGGTCACTATTGCTTCCTAGCACATTGAAATTTAAAAAAAAGTTAATTTCATTATATCCTATGGGAAATCACTATTAAAAATTAGGAAGCAGACTGCCCTAATTTTCAATAGGTCAAAGACAATCACAGTGTTTAAGGTCAGATTTAAAACTATGAAGTTTTATCCACTGAACTCCATTCCCTGCCCCAACACTACCCATTATTGCAGAAAATACGCAAGATCACTAAGGGAAATATCTTTTCATCTTCCTTGGTCATAATAATTTTTCAGGTACAAATTCTTAGCACACAGAGTGACCAGAATTTGTTCCTTTTTACACTGTTTCTGGGCATTTGCTGTAGGCTTCTGATGCAAGACTTCTGCACAACAAGTGCAGTGTCATATTCAGTTATACAGGGTTTATAGTTTGAACCCACAGTGACACAAAATAGCAAACCACCATTTAAGGAAACCAGGGTGATTATTTTGTGGCTTTTTTCCTTTTGATAGTGTGGTTTGTGGTCTGCTTCCTTAGAGTTCAAAGGATCCAGAGCCAACAGTCCTCCTGCAGCTCATGTCCTTACAATGTGTATCTAAAGATATTTCAATCATTTAGTAATGATGTACACACTGCTTGGGCTGGCTCCTTTCTGTAACAAATAATTTAGAATATTTATTAAAAAACATTTGCTTTTACATGATCCTTAGAGGAAACCTGAATTTTATTTGCCTTCTCAAAGCAAAGAATGAATTTATTATGCTAAAAGTGCTCCCCAACACACAGGCATCCTCTTAGACTAAAATCTTTTTTTGTGGCTGCAAAAGAACAATAGTAGTTTGCACACCCACTGCTGATGCAATGTGAATAACTAAATAAAAGGTACAGGTGCCTTTACAAGCATTTTGTGACTACCTGACCTCCAGCAACCCAATGCTGACAGAAATTTTCCACACAAACACATCAAATTTCCCATCAAGGAGACAGCAAAGGGAGGTAATTATACACCTTATCATTGATCCAGTCCAAGACATCTTCACATTCCCGTAAATACTGCACCAACTTCTGTGCTTGCAATAATTTGACTCCCTTCTCTCTCATCTTTTCCATCAGTAATTCCCATAGTCGGTGCAGCTCCTGCAGTCGAGTCTGAAACAAAAGGATGTTGTTATTAAAATCCCCTGTCAAAGAAGATGAGATTTATTCCCTTCCTGTCCTTAACAACAGATTTACTTATTTAAGTTGTACATCCTAAACCTTATCTTAGACAAAGGGTGAGGGACAAACCTCATGATTTTATCTCCAGTAAGTAGTTTTCAAATTATGTAAAGTGCTGTAACACAAAACTAGAAATTACTAAGTATTTAGGCAGTTGTTATTAATTAACGAAGCTATCAAATAGCTTTACATAGCTATGAGCTAAACATCTTGAGATAAAATTTGATTTAAATTCTATGCTAATGTGAAGTCAGACCAAAAGTTTGCTGCTCTCCCCTTTGAATGTTCAGTCTCTTATATGAAAGTCAACTCACAATAAGTGAATCGTATCTGCCTTTGGGAATTTATTTTTGTTTAAGACAACACATTTGTTTCAAGTCGAATTTATGCCATTTCACTGTATTTTAACCACTTCTCTTAAAACAAAACAGTTTAAATATTTAGCTGACATTGTGAAGTGACATGATATGCACATACTAGCAACAGTTACTAGTTTTAATATGGAGTTTCTCTGGCTGCACTTGGCCTTTCAAAACTGTTGGGAGCCACTATAAACTTTATAGACAACAAAAAGTAAAACCTCACTCCCACACATGCACACAACTTGCAAAACAGGAAAGTAACTGCTCCACCCATTGTCTATAACACTTTGCTCATCGAGACCTGAAACTTGAAAGTCATTCAAGAGAAGCTTTTGAACATCATGGGCGGATACCACTTCATCCACTCAGACAGTTCAATTAAAGAGGTTTCAGGGGAGGAAAGAGCTCTGAGCAGTGCCCAGAAGAATGGTGCAAATTGTCAGCCAAGGCAGGAAGGAGACATTGCAAAAAGAAGTTGCACTGCAGAGCCACAAGCTTCACCTACTCGTATGTGGGACCCCACTTGGATGGCTGTGACTATCGGGCGCTGGGCAGTCCGGTACGGCGTGAAGGACTGAACCAGTAAAGGCACGTTAGAATCAAATGCTAAACTTATCAATTAAGTTTGATAATCACTACAAAAACATCCCATCTTTAAACAGTTCTCCTCAGAACTGGATCCAAAAGAAGGTACGAGCTGGGTGCTCATGAAAGAGAAAAACAATGAGCTTTACAAATACAAATTCTCTCATGATTTCACTAATCAAATACCTGTAAAATTTTAAGGAGTGGTTTTGAATATAGAGTTGTCTGTGCAATCTGAACAAAGTGCTTAAGGAATGGCCTGTAAAAAGGGGGAGGGAAAAAAGCTTTAAAACTCACTCTTATGGTTTCAGATGCAAAATGGCCTTCATTTATCATCTGATTTCCAGTCTCATCCAGTTTAACGATGGCTCCTGAATTGGCCTGCACCTCAGCTTCAAAGGCTTGGTGCTTCTGCAGCTTCCCCTGAAAGGAAAACATCAAAGAATGTGACTGAGATTTGGTGCAGGGACTGCTCCACATTCCCCAGCATCAAGATTTAAAGTGTATTTTATGCATATTCAGGACTGACAAACAAATCATAAAACTGTACAGTTGAAATCAGTTGTATCACGTGTTTGACAGGTGGATTCAAACATCACAGTTTTAGTTATTTCTTTCTTGTGTTTGCTCTTGCACATTTCAGTGTTCAAAACTCTGAGAACCTGTCAGCTAGTTCTGCCCACACAAGCTTATTTTCTACAAATATCTTTTTATTTTTGGTGGAAACAATAAGTGATAATTCACATTTATTCACAGAGTTAAGGCATCCAACAAATTCTAGGATTAAACAAAGTTGGTTTTACACTACATTACACTGAGCAACTTTTTCTAAGCTGATGTAGCGTCTAATCCATTATTAGAAATATTCCCATTACATCAGCAAAAAAGACAGGCTTTTGAAGAGCACTTTGCAAGGTCATGGGTATTTGCATCCATCTTTCTTCACTCTCAGATCAAGTTTCATTTCTGTGTTTGTTCTATCCTAGCTGACCTGTAACGCCCTAAAATTAATAGTACAGGAAATAAAAAGTAGCAGGAGGACTTGCCTGCAAATTGCTTGGGTCTTTGTAATTTTCATCAGATGCAATCTGCAATTTCTCTTGGATCCATTTTTCCAGCTCATCTGCATCACGCTGGAAAAACTGGAATCGATAGGAATCTTCAAGTTTTTGGCGCCTTAGAGAAGAGAGCTCCTTGAACCTGTGGTAACGATCCAACACTTGCTGACGCCTTTCTTGGATATCTTCTGCTGTTTCCAACACTTTTACACCGCTTGGATCCATTTTCTGAAAGCAAAAATAAAACCCCATTATGTTTGTCTTCTAAAACATTGGTAGATCAGGAAGAGATCCATGCAAAAAAAAGAGCTGTTTTCTTTGAGTTGCATGTGGTTTACTTACACTCTTACTCTGTGTGTGCAGGTATGTGTATAAAATATAAATATCTTACATATAAATAAAACCTCACTTCTAGCAGAAAATAGTGGTAAAGGAAAATTTACAACGACATTTAACACCTATTTGGCTTGGACAAATATGGCTGCAGTCATATAATGTCCGTGTCATCTCAAACTGTAGCATGCAAGTGTCCAATAAAAGAGCTAAAAATGTGGATTTGTGCACAAATATGTGTAGATACAGACATAAAATATTTCTTGTACAACATACAATATCTCAAAACATTTTATTTAAAATATTCAATACTAAACTAAAGAATATTACTTCTCTTTGAACAACAGTTAAATGGCCCACATGTATCTATATACTCTTACATACATATATAGACCCACATCTCTGTCTGATGCATCTCGTCTTTGTTCTCTCAATTAAAAAAAGTTACAAATCCATCCTGCCACTCTCTACATAACCTTTCAAAAGCCAGTAAGAGGCTTCACAGATCTGGCCTTAGACAAGTAAGTCAAGGAGCATTTTGTTTAACCAATGATCTTGCTCCGACTGAAAATCCTTCTACATCGCTTTATGTACTAAAACCTGATATTGCTACCACGGGCAGCAAAGACCTGACTACTGATCTGCTGCTTCTCTTTTCTGTTAAAACTGGGACAACCTTTAATTTTCGGTTCCTAGACTTTCAAAAAGCAATCTGATTTTCAGTAAGAGATCTGGGCACCAGCATAGAACTGTAACACAAATTGAAAAGGTGGAACTATTATTATCGTTGAAGTTTGGATATTTAACCGCTTATTTAACAACTAACTCTGCGTATCAAGAGGTTGCTGCAGCAAACCCTCTGTGCTTGAACAATTCTGCAATTAATGTCTTCGTGTACAAGTGTTTACACGAGTCTCTCATTTAATGCTTTTCTACCATCAATTCTGCACGCTCCAAGCTAAAGGTACTTCTCATCAGTCCATCAGAGACAGGGGAGAAACTCAGACTAGAACTGCAGACTAAAGAATGTGGGCAATCAGTTAAAATACATCATTAAATATTAAATTGTTATTTAGTCATTAGTTAGCTTCATGCTTTAATTAGACGTGTATCTTGCATAATTGTATGGAAAACTCCACAGGTTGGAAAGTGATCTACAGGGCCCTGCCTTCCAAGCACTTGTAAAGGGACAATCTGACAGAAAGGAACACATGGGGACGAATCCACACATTCCTGAGCCCCGTTCCAAGGTCCCCACCCTCCAGAGCGGACAGCCGTGCCCGCAGTACTCCCTGCTCCCATGAACCCTGAGCCCCAGCTGCACTGCGGCACTTGCAGGAAGGAAAGAAAATTCAACTTTGCTTTTTCTTCAACTCATTACCGTGAAAAGAGGGCAAGGGAAGAAACCACCCAGGTGCGTGCAGACTGTGTTACACAAACGAACCCCAGGTTTCGTCTGGCAGCGCTACCAAAATCTCCACTTGATTAGTGTATCTGAGTATTAAAAGCTCAAACCCCTGAACATAACTTGAGCTCAAGCATAGATATGGTTCCCTGAGAAAGCAGCTGTTTTTTCCAGCACTCTTTCAAACAGCATTTTTCCTCCAGGAAAGGAAGTAATTGCTAAAAACTTCCTTTCCTGCCGTGTCATGCTGTGTTTGAATCCCGACAATACTTCTTTTAAACTGCACTGTGTTCAGGAATAACACAGAGGCAGCTGGTCTAATGCACTGCACAGCTGGAGCCCCTCTCTGCTGGTTCTGGTTTTGGGCAGTACTGGGAGAAAATTAAATCCTGGTCAGTCTTGGGAACGCCGTACACTCATTCACTGTACAATACAATTCAACTTGTATTTCAATATTAAAAATAACCTCTGCAAAATGATTTGAAAACATTTAAAATTATTTAATTATTTACGTTATTAACCTAGGGAAATATTTAAATTATTTAATTATCATTTTAAACACGGTTACAATTTGGAAAGCCCAATAGGAGACCTCCTGTGATTTGCCCTGGGAGCTGGTTTGCCTCTCACCACACAAGCCAGGCAATCTGGCTCCTCTTTTTGCTGGAATTGGTTAAAAGAAAGGCTCCTTTTGTAACTACAGCGGAGCCAGTCAATTGTAAAAGTGCTTTAGTGTAGCAATAATGGACTGTTCTTTCTGCAGCCCCAGCCCACGTCAGCAGTGTCTGTGCTGCCAGAGCCACCAGGGAGCTCGGAACTCAGAAGTCACGGATGCTGCAGAACAATGCAGTCTCCCTCCCTCCCTGGATGCTCTCACCTCCCTGCAGCGCTCCCTGCAGTCCCGAGCACCCCTCCAAGACGTTCCCAAACCTTCTCGCTTCAACTACATTGTTTGAAGGCACCTAGGAAAAACCTCTGCATTTCCTGCACGAATCCCATCAACCAACAGCTGTGCCTTGTGTTTTCAGGTGAAAAGCGCCGGGATGTGCCTGTGCCAGGCTGTCCCCAGATAACCGGCGTCATCCCTCGGCCCCGCCCGGCACAGCCGGCCCTGGCCGATAAGGACGGGCTGAGGGAACTTTCCAAGCCCCGGAGAGCAGATCTGGACTGTCCTGATGACATTCCACTCCTCCTTTCACGCTGTAACATCGACATTAGGTCAGCTTACGTCTAACTCAAAAAAATCAGAAATGTTTCTTCACACTGCACCATTTTGGTAATGTTATTTAAAAAGGAAAAAAAAA
>VYZQ01027470.1:590-17911 GCA_013400655.1 Mystacornis crossleyi | reverse complement strand
TGATGACATGGATGTGGGAATTGAGTCTTTCATTAGTAAATTTGCAGATGACACTAAGCTGGGAGCATGTGTCGATCTGTTGGAAGGTAGGATGGCTCTGCAGAGAGACCTGGAATGGTTGGATGGATGGGCAGAGTCTAACAAGATGAAGTTTAATAAGTCCAAGTACCGAGTCCTGCATTTTGGCCACGATAACCCCCTGCAGTGTTATAGGCTGGAGACAGTGTGACTGGACAGTGCCCAGGCAGAAAGGGACCTGGGGGTACTGGTCGATAGCTGGCTGAACATGAGCCAGCAGTGTGCGCTGGTGGCCCAGAACGCCAATGGCATCCTGGCCTATATTAGGAATAGTGTGGCCAGTAGGAGCAGGGAGGTCATTCTTCCCCTGTACTCGGCACTGGTGAGGACGCACCTTGAGTACTGTGTCCAGTTCTGGGCCCGTCAGTTTAGAAAGGACCTTGAGACGCCTGAGCGTGTCCAGAGAGGGTAATGAGGCTTGTGAGGGGCTTGGAACATAAGCCCTAGGAGGAACGGCTGAGGGAGCTGGGGTTGTTTAGCCTGGAGAAAGGAGACTCAGAGGTGACCTTATCGTTCTCTACAACTTACTGAAGGGTAGTTGTAGTCAGGTGGGGCTTGGTCTCTTTCTCCAGGCAGCAACTGACAGAATGAGAGGACACAGTCTCAAGCTGCGTCAAGGGAAATATAGGTTGGATATTAGGAAAAAAATTTTTCACTGAAAGAGTGATAAAGTACTGGAATGGTCTGCCCGGGGAGGTGGTGGAGTCACCATCCCTGGATGTGTTTAAAAAAAGACTGGATGTGGCACTCTGTGCCATGATCTAGTTGAGATGTGAGGGCACGGGTTGGACTCGATAATCTTGAAGGTCTCTTTCAACCTAGACATTCTGTGAATCTGTGAATCATGTTTAATAGGAGCTTTTGTGCCATATGAGCTTATATTCAGGCATGAAAAGAATTCAACAAAGGATATATATTTGTGTCTAGGAGCCCACTAATTACCAGCATCCAATATAGATGTGAGAGAATTTTATAATTATTTGAAATTTGCTTTCGTGCCTGAAAATGATGGCGTGAGAAACTTAGTTGGGAACTGATATTTTATTAGTCTTCTACTCTCCTTTTTCTTCCAAGCAAAGTATTACTTAGCTAATACTACTTAACTGATAATTCGACTTCTAACTGCTTTGGATTGTAAAGTAGCATAGAGATGCCTTTGAGGAATGCAGTGAGACACTGAGAGTAGACTTCATCTTTGCAGCATTCCCATCTAGAGCCCATTTGTTACCTGCTGAGGTAGAAGTAAATTATATCCTTTTTGACAAGGTAATCCACCTGGTTATCAAGAGAAAGCAGTAGATGTAATCTTTTTGGATTTCAGTAAAGCTCTCCATGCTGTCTCTCACAGCATCCTCCTGAAAATGTCCAGCCCACAGCTGGATAAACACAGCATGTGATGGGTGAGCAACTAGCTCACGGGTCAGGCACAAAGGGTTATAGTGAATGTGGGATATTACATCAGAATGGTGTCGTGTCACTAGTGAGGTTCCACAGGGCTCCATCTTAGACCTTGTGCTCTTCAACATCTTCGTAAATGACTTGGACACAGGACTGGACCGGATACTAAACAAGTTTGCAGATGATACAAAACTGGGAGAAGTTGTTGACTCCTTGAAGGCAGGGAGGCCCTGCAGAGAGACCTCGAAAAATTAGAGAGATGGGCAGTCACCAACCATATGACAAGGGAAAGTGCCATATTCTGCACCTGGGATGGGGCAACCGTGGATGTATAGATAGACTGAGCAATGAGACACTGGAAAGCAGTGCTGTGGAAAGGGACTTGGGGGTCCTGGTTGACAGAAAGTTGAACATGAGTCACCAGTGCCCTGGCAGCCAGGAGGGCCAACCATGTCCTGGGGTGCATCAGGCACAGCTTCGCCAGCCAGGCAAGACAGGGGATTGTCGTGCTCTGCTCTGTAATGGGGAGACCTCACCTTGAGCATTGTGTGCAGTTTTGGTCACTGCAACATAAGAAAGGTATTAAACCATTAGCATCCAAAGGAGGGCAGCAAAGATGGTGAAGTGCCTTGAGGGGAAGCTATCTGAAGAGTGGCTGAGGTCTCTTGGTCTGTTCAGCCTGGAGAAGAGGCTACTGAAATGAGAACTCATTGCAGTCTACAACTTCCTTGTGAGGGGAAGAGAAGGGCAGGCACTGATCTCTTTCTCTTATCTGTAGTGGCCAGTGACAGGACTTGAGGGAATGGCCTGATGCTGTGTCAGAGGAGGTTTACGTTGGATATTAGAAAAAGGTTCTCCACCCAGAGGGTGGTTGGGCACTAAACAGGCTCCCCAGGGAAGTGGTCACAGCACCAAAATTGACAGAGTTCAAGAAGCCTTTGGACAATGCTCTTGGGCACATGGTGTGATTCTGTGATGGTGCTGTGCAGAACCAGGAGTTGGACTTGAAGATCCTTGTGGCTACCTTCCAACTGAGCATATTCTGTGATTCTGTACAAAAGTCAGTGGGATCTAGAAAGAGATACTTTGAATCATAAACATGTTGTCTAAATGTCTATGAAAAGAACATGAAGGGACTAATTCAGCTGCAGATGTCTGCACTGCACATATCTAAAATTAGATTGATGTACTTAAGATGCTCACTCTTTTGCTAGAGTTTCTTTATACAAGGCATCAGGATAGGACAGGATGTCACATTTCTGATGGGGAACTGCAAGGAATTCTTTTAAAATGGATGGTCTAGGACGAAATTATTGCAAACATGACAAATACTGTATCTGAGAACAGTTTATTGGTAACAAAAAGGTCGTTGCCCTACTAAAGAAGAGTAGAAAAGACAGAAAAGGGGGAAGGAAAATGGAAAAGGGTGGGGAGAAGACAGAGGAGAGAGAGAAGAAGCGGGCGTTACCACCAGAGGAGGAGGGTGTGCCGTTGACATCAAGCAGCGGGGGTGTGTGTGCATGCTGCCTGGTGGGGGAAGCCTACACAGCTCTCAGCGGGATGCAGCTCCACAGGCACAGCTCCCGCATTGACGGGCGACTGGACATGCGGTGACTGGGCACGTGGTGCAGAACCCTGGACAGGGTCACGTCGGGGATCAAGGCGGCCGGCTGGTCGGCAAAGCAAGGTGAGAGGCAGGCAGGAACACAGGGATGAAGCACGCAGGACGTCGGACAGGAACATAGGGAGGCAGGAGAGGTGACGGGAGGCTCGACAGGTGACAGGAGGCTCAGAGGTCAGCCAGTGTCCAGCCAAACGCCCAGCGAGAGGGAGGACAAATGATTCAGGTTGAGCAAGGGCTAGCAAGGGCAGAAGAGGCAAAAACCAGGTTAGAGCTAGGGCAAAAAAAGACAAAAACCCCCAAACTAGAGACAGGGCAAGCAGCAACAAGATCCCAGAGCTTGTGACGCTGTAACTTTTATACCCCGTGGCTCCTCCCAAAGTCCGTCCTCTGACAGGACACAACTGGCCCAGTCCAATGCTCCGCTGTAGTACATTGGTGAAGACCTTTCGCCATCTGATTGGAGAATATCTCTGGAGGGTACAGGGTCCTTGGTGTTCCCCTCTGACTGCCTGTCCCATGTGAGCTATGAAATGGTTGCCAGGCAAAATCTCCCCAGAAACAAGGCTTTCTCCCATCTTCTCCTGGTTGCCTCCTGCAAGTGGCACATGTGCAACCCCTTCCCCACATGCCTCTGACAACCAGTGTTGAGACAGAAATCAAAATTAAATTGGTTCCTCACACAGGATATTCAAGAAGAGTGCTCTGGGTGACATTGTTCCATGTTGGAAAACTACGTCTACAGTTGCATAAATATAATAATTACCACTGAGATTTTGGACAGATACTTATTTTTGTTTTCAGTGTGTATAAAGGATCTCATTAATACAATTTTAATAACATTCTTGAAATGTGGATGGGTTTATGGTGGCAAATGTCAGACATTTTTTATAATGTCCAGAATCAAAAAGTCACACTGCTATGAGATGAAAGAATTACAGTAGCTCTTGTATAATTTTATATTACTTTGATTTGACTGTAATTCTCAAACAGAAGAACAAATTTTGTTGGTTATAGTTAGATTAGGATTAGGTGTTTTCCATACTTTTCAGACTACCAACCTGGACTAAACTCTGATGTAAAATACCAATGGTAATTTTTCCTGACTAAATACAACTCCGAAGCTAGGTTAGATTTTTAGCTTAGATTGGAATGAGAGGTGAAATTTTCTCAGTTGTGAGACAAAGACTGCTTTCTTAAACCAACATCTAATACATAAGGAAAACTGCGAAAGACAGAAAAGATTTTAAGATGAAATTTTGGATACTGAGCAATTTGAGCAAGGTTAAATAGTGTTCTTGAAGCTAGGAGCTTCTTATTTCATCTGTCCACCATCATGATCCATTCTTTAATGAGAAACATCTAATTTTAAGGTCTTTGAAAACTTTTGCTGAGTGGTTTGTAATGAAAATAACCAAATAACATTGGTATAAACATAGTCTTCCTATTTCTTGTGGTATATAAGGATAAAACAAATGATGACAGATGTGCTTATGTGGATGGTAGGACCTGGTTTATAAATAGTTATAAATGCAACATTTTCTTTTTAAAAAAATTAGGAAAGGCCTTTTCCCTTACTCATGTATTTTTCTTAGTTCAGGTCTTGCATGTATGTTGAAATGATGAATAAAATTCAGACATAATTTCAAACATATATTTATATAACAGTTTCTAACACCTATCTCCTAATCTTTCTGTTGGTTTTCTGATCAATGAAAGGGAAAAAACTACTGTTTAGAGAGCTGAGCTAGTTAGTTGAATGACACCTTGCTATCCTGCTTCTGCTTCCCACAACACACATGGAAGTGTAAGCAGAACTTTGTCATTTTTAAACACACCTTGTAGATAATAAATAGTGTCTCTATCATGAAATACTGTATATCATTGTCAGAATGGTGATAAGAAACAGTATGTAAGAGCTGGCAATGTTTTTCCTGCTGAAGCTGTACTGAAAGAGTGTGACTGAAAACTAGCTGGAAGAATTGCTGCTTTTGTCTTACTACAGGTTTAGTAAGACAAGAAAGCTTCTGTGTTGACTTGCCACAGTTTCTATTGGGACTTCTTAGTCAGAAGAAATATTTTCTGCCTTCTGTGATGCAGTGGCACAAATAAGATTTTTGTAAATGCACAGTGGGCTTTACCCCTACCTCCTTACTTAGCAAAAAATGAACATACACATTGATGGTCTGATTTTCCTTCTTACTGCCTGGGGCAATGCCAAGTAGAAAAGATTTGTGGGCTACATCAGCAGATGGGGAAGTCATGATAATTAGTTGTCTTGCTGTGCTCAAACCTGATGCAAATGGATTTTTAATTATCCTCTAAGATTTATGCAATCTATTTTCCAAAGCTTAGAGTGGAGAAGCAGGTGGACTGTGGGACTTGTTGCCATCTATTTTATGGTTCTTTCCAGAATTTTGCAAGTCTCATCTTTCCTGTTGACTCAGATTAATATTTAAGCATTATGTCTCTCCCACAAGAATTAGATTAATGCATTTGACTGTGTTTTTCTGGGTAAACCTTTCCAGTTGCAGTCTAATGCATTGCACACATTGTAAAGTGGAAAAGTAACTGGTTTAACTGAGTTAATGTCATGTCATGTTTTGAAAGCTGTTCCCCCTCTGAACTTTACTCTTTGTGTTTTAAAAAAATCACGTTAGCAGAGTACATTGTAGTTTATACATAACATTTACAGCCTTTATACTGCAGTATGCTTCAATCATAAACTTCACGGTAGAAATTTTGTGCTTTGTTTCAGGTTAAAAGTGTGAATGTGATTTACAAAGAGGGTTTTAGTTCACTTGGAAAACTGCAGCTGCTGGTAAGGCAGCGGTAATTTTGTGTTCCTTGCATGGTACATTAATTACTGACTTCCAAACACAGATAAAAAGCAGATTTTTTCTGAAGAGAAACTCTATATTAAGTAGGAATCCTCTGATTTGACACAGAATTTCTGATGTAGTGTTACATTATTTAAAAAAATAAGTTATATGACATATCATGCGTGAGATAGTCAATGTCTGAGTCAGTGTTTGCATTATATAATATTTGAGGTAGTTTGAAGTAGTGTGAAGTTTCCATGTGATAAATAAAAGTATTGTTAACACTGTTTTCACCAAGCATCATAATCATACTTTTTGAATTAGAAAGGGGCAGGACTTGTATTAGATTATGGCGTTCAATTTTTGGGCCTTTGTCCACAAGAAAACAGAGCATGCCCACAGTAACTTAAATATTAGCAGGTTTAAGATCAATGTCTCAAGGTCCATATTAGAAAATACTTAAGAGTCTGCAATTTTAAACCACTGGATTGACTGATCTTCTAAGGTACTTCTCAGGACTATGAACACCAGTTCTGGTACTGAATGGTCAAAATGAAGAAAGTGAGAAATCTTTCTACCTTCTGACGAGAATGTTAACATTATAATACTTTGAACAGAAACTTACTGAGAAATCAGATCCACCTTGGTGTTTCTTTTCTGGATCTAATTAAAGGGTTTGTAAATTCTGTCTGACAGTTTTACGAGGCTCACACTCAATCACAAAAATATTTGTTGTAAGTCTTACTTTTGTGAAGAGGAAGGAGAATACAGTGTACTGAAATCAAGCAATGGTTTTAGAAGTAAGTCTCTATTGGATAAATCTGCTTTTGCCAAGTAGTTAAGTAGACTCAAGAAGCATCCATTTCAGTCGAGTTCCAGGTGTCACCGAGTAGTCATGAGTCAGGATACATAACTAGGTAAGCTGGTTTCCTGATAACTTAGCCACCATGCTAAGGAGTTGAAAAGTCAAAGCCATCTTATGCTCACATACTCCTTTCAGAAAGCAGTAGCTTCTCAGTTATGATTTTCAGCTTCACCTTAAAGTCTATTTTCCCCACTACAAAAGTGATAAGATAGCACTTTCTGTTAGACAAAAATTAAGAAGATATTGCTGGAAAATCAACTGAAGAGTTCTCAAGAATTTTAGGATAATTTATGGTTTTTTGGAGAACACCTGTGATAAAGATAGCCCTTAGAAAAGAAAAGAAAAAGAAAAAGAGAAAAAGAAGGGGAAAAAAAGAAAAAGAAGAGAAAGAAGTAAAAGAAGAAAAAGAAGAAAAAGAAGAAAAAGAAAAAGAGAAAAGAAAAAGAAAAAGATAAAGAAAAAGAAAAAGAAAAAATAGTGTAATGTCAAAGAATTTTCAGAAACTGGAGAAAGAAGAGAAAATCTGGATAAATGGAATTGCCTAAAAAGACTGTCTGAACATCCTGGGACTATTCTGCTGTGACTTTCACTCCTTATTATCATTTCTATGGTTTTTGCAGTGTCTGGAGGAAATCCTTGGGGTAACAGTGGACATTCTTCGTCTGAATACTTTATGAGCTGCCAGTGAGAACCTTCCCTTGCATCTTGTTTTCCCTCTTGTAAAAATAAACAGTCTGGCTTATCTTTTATGTTGCCAGTTCTTATTTCCTTTACTCCTATAAGATGGCAGTCACTACCATTACACACATGAATGACCACAGAATGAATGCTTCTTGAATCCTTAAACATTTGCATACTTCATTTGCTTGTTTCAAACACAGCTGGTTATTTAAAAGGTTGCCAGAATAAGCTGTTTCAAAGCATGTGTCTTGTTTTGAGGAGATGCTAAATACTGGCAAGGATACAGCCACCCATATCGAATATGTGCCAAATTTGCTGCTTGAACTACGTTATGTACTGTAAGGTAAAATCTGAAAAAAATTGCATGAAACAGTTCATATCAGACATTACTTCACTATATGTCATGACATCTTTTACAGTAATATTCAACCCATAATTAAAAAAAGGATATTTCTATAAGAATTCCAAATAAAAATATCAAGCATTTTTTCTTTAGATTTTCTACTATAGGATTCTGAAATATTGTGATATTATTTTTACAATTCTACAAAGATTCATGTTTATTTTAGAAGATAGTCACAAGAGATATAAGGTGAAATTTTAACTTGGTTTAGTCCTGCATTAGGCAGCTTTTATTTCAAAAATACATAGAACCTGCTCTTCTAAGGATGTGAATGGGTGTAAGTAATACAGAATGAAATTTTTTCTAGCTTGGAGCTTGTATTCAACAAGAATGCTCACAGCATCCTTCTGGAAAAGTTGTTCACCTGTGAGATAAGCAGGTTCGCTGTGTTCTGGGTGAAAAACTGACTGAAAAACAGGGCTCAAAGGGCTGTAGTGGACAGGGCTACATCTTTCTGGTGACCAGTCACCAGCAGTGTTCCTCAGTATTCAACTCTAGGGACCAGTTCTGTTCAAAATGTTTCTCAGTGATCTGGATACAGGAGTTGAGTGCACCATTAGCAAGTTTGCAGATGATGCCAAACAGATAAGGAGCTTTGAAGAGGGACCTAGATAGATTGGAGAAGTCGGCAATACTAAAATACCTAAAAACTAAACAAGACCAAATGCTGGATTTTGCACCTAAGATGGAGTAACGCTGGACATAAGTCTAAACTGGGAGAGGAGTAGCTGGAGAGCATCCCTGCAAAAAGGGACCTGAGTTGCTGGTCAGCACAGGCTTGATAGGAGTCAGTGTGCCCTGGCAGCCAAGAGCAAACCATATCTTGGGGTGCATCAAACACAGCATTACTAACTGGTGAAAAGGGGTGATTATCCTGCTGTATTTAGTGCTCATGCAGCCTTACCTGAAGTTTGTGTGCAGTTCCAGGCCCAAGCATTTCAAAAGAATGGTAAGGTAATTGAATGTGTTTCATGAGGCCACAAAACTGGGGAAGGAGCTGGAAGGAATGTCCTATGAGAAGAAAAGGAAGGATGATTTCACTGCTCCCTGCAGCTTCCTGAGGAGGGGAAGTAGAGAAGCAGGTGCTAATCCTTTCTCCCTTGTACCCAGTGCCAGGACACATGGGAATGGCTCAAAGATATGTCCAGGATGCATGGGAATGGGTCAAAGATGTGTCCATCAGGAAAGGTTCACACTTGACATGAGGAAACATTTCTTTATTCAAAGGGTCGTCAAACACTGAAACAGACTTCCTGGAGAGCTGGTCAATGCCCCAAGCCTGTCAGTGTTAAAGAGGCATTTGGAAAATGCCCATAATAACATGCTTTAACTATTGGTCAGCCATGAAGTGGTAGTTGGAGATGTGATCATTGGAGTGATCATTCAGTGATCATTGGAGATCCCTTCTAATTCAACTCAACTGTTCTATTATTCTTCTCCTTCTCCTTCTCCTTCTCCTTCTCCTTCTTCTTCTTCATTTTTATCTCCTTCTTTCCCTACCAGCACATGCTGAAGAAATCTCTGGTGACATATCTTCTCAGCCCTGAATTAGCAGGTGGTATTAGATGAATAATCATGTCCCAGCCTAGGCATTGGCTCTATTACTTTGTGGAAAGGAGATTTGTACCTTCTGATGGGGGTGAGAGCTGTGGATTGTGTCAAGATTTGACCATCTGAACAGATTTGCAAAAAGCAAATGTGAAGTGAGATTTTTTAAATTCTTCTGTGTTCATCCAGTTTCTTTGGGTTTCCTCAGGACTGCAAAACTCCACAGTAGCAAGGCTCAAAAATCCAGCCCTAAGTCTGATGCAGGATTTATTCCTGAATGTAGTGGTTGCAAACCATTTGGAGGTGAGCAATATCTGTTCATTTCCCCATGGATTTTTTCCCCTTTTACTTATGTATAGAAATGTATTGGCTGTTTCCCTTAGCAAAAGCAGATAAACAGAAAGAGCTTGAGAATAGTACTCCATCACAGTGAAGGTCCATGTGGCCCAATACTCTGTCTTCAGAGTGTCCATCCATCAGTGTCTGACAGAGAGCATGTGAGCAGTGCAAGATTACTTATGTAAGGGGCCTGGGGGTGCTTAATGGCTGGGACTACCTCGCCTGGGACCCTCACCCGCTCTGTTTTCTGCTGAAGGCCCAGGGGGGCTTTCAGTCGCTGCCTGAATGGTGCTGTAGGTGTGCCCATCTCTGACCCTCTCTCTTGCATGGGCCTGTGTGAGGAGCCAATTTAGTTTTGATTTGCCTCAACAATGGTTGTCAGAGGCTTGTGGAGGAGGGGTTTGTACATGTGCCACAGGCAGGAGGCAACTAGAAGAAGCCTTGTCTCTTGGATGATTTTGCCTGGCAACACCTCCCGTGGGACAGTCAGCAGGAGACACTGAACTCCCCAGAGGGGCTTCTCCAATCTGATGGCAAAAAGTCTCCACTAATGGACTGCAGTAGGACATTGGAATGGGCCAGTGGTCTCCTGTCAGCAGGCAGACTTCAGGCAGAGCCAGGGGGCATAAAAAGGAGCTGAATCACAAGCTCTGGGGACTTTTTTGCTAAAAGTTTCTTTTGAGACTTGCTTTTTGGCTGGGGCTTATACTTTTTGCTTTTAGGGACATTTTGGAGACTTGTCTTTTGGCCGGGGGCTTATGAGACTGTGTTTTCCTACTCGCTGGGGCTCACTGCTGCTTGCTGCTGTTTGTTGTCTCTCTCGTTCCCTCNCCCCCTGGGGTCCAGAGCTAGCCATCCTAGGACCCCCACGGAGCAGGAGACCGGCAGCCCATCACCATGGGAGCTGTCCACAGGCAGGCAGCGTGCAGACCTGCCTGCCTCGTGGACATTTACGGCATTCCCCGACCTCCAGTGGTAATGCCCTCTTTTCTCTCTCTCTCTCTCCAACCCACCCCCCATTCATGTCCCATTTTTCCTCCTCTTGCTCTTGTCTAGCACTCTTNATACTTTTTGCTTTTAGGGACATTTTGGAGACTTGTCTTTTGGCCGGGGGCTTATGAGACTGTGTTTTCCTACTCGCTGGGGCTCACTGCTGCTTGCTGCTGTTTGTTGTCTCTCTCGTTCCCTCCTTTGCCCTGGCCTCAGCCTGCCTTTTGGCTCTCCTGCACTCTTGGCTCTTACTCGCTCTTGTGTCTCTCCTGCCTCCCTGTGTCCCTGACCAATGCCCTTCCTGCTTCGTCTCTGGGTCCCTGCCTCAGCCACCTGTGTCGACCCCTGCCCGCTTTCGAGCCAGCCTGCTACCGCAATCCTCACCCCGTCCAGAGCGCCCCCTCACCTCACGTCTGGTTGCCCATTGTTGTATTGGTAATGCCCTCTTTTCTCTCTCTCTCTCTCCAACCCACCCCCCATTCATTTCCCATTTTTCCTCCTCTTGCTCTTGTCTAGCCCTCTTTAGTAGAGTAACTCCTTTTTCTTTTATTTTCTTCATTACCAATAAATGGTTCTCAGGTACGTTTGCCTTGTTTGGCTTAATTTTGTTCCTGACCATCTAATTCTAAAATAACTTCTCACAGTTTCCCTCAGTGGAATGTGACAGCCTGACATCTGCACTGCAGAGACCTGTTCTCTTGGACCTTCAGACCTAGGTTGTTGCTTGTCATGCAGAATTCTAGATGCAACATAGCATAACTGTTCTCTTCCCTTTATTCACAGTGTGTCAAGTAACAATGAGACTGTTATTTGCCTGAAATACCAGGGTTTTTTTCAGGTCCAAAATGCATTTTCAAATACCAGATCAGAAAGGTTACAAGTGGAAACAGGGGTTTGTTTTGTTTTAATTTTATTTTTCTGAATCTGCTTCACTAATGCCTGTGATGCTCACAGGCATTAATACAGTGTATACATGTATCCATATGCATACACTGGAACAAACTGATGCACCCTTCAGCTTAGCTTCTTTCATACATCTCTTGCATTCTGGTAAAGGAAAGCCACAGAGCCTTTGAGGGTAACATCAAGACTACAATCCCTGTTTCCTGAAGAGTAAGAACATGAAGAATGATCGGAACCAAACACATACATGCAGGAAGACGTGTGGTATTTTCAGAAGTAGGACATTTATCAATGAAAAGCACACTTTTTGCTTTCCAAAACTTGCTCTGTTTTGTTTCTTGGCCAGTGGTGCATGAAAAGGACTCTTGTACTTGCCCTATACTTGTGTTGCATGGAGGGAGAGCTGGAAAGTGGCAGCTTTAGATGAAGCAGAAGGCCTGGAGTCCTTCCAAGCACAGGCTGTTTCACACAAGCAAGAAGACCTGGGTTGCCTTGGGAGTGCAAGTGCAGCAGGCAAGAACCAAGACACGAGGGCCCAGAGATGCTCTGAACAGGGACTGTGCTCAGTGCTACAGAGGACAAGAAGCAGTCCCCAGGGGCCACCTTTGGGGCTTACCCTGAGAAATATAGGAAGTTTTCTCCTCCTCTGTTTTCTAAAATCTAAATTCCCAAAAATCTGGAGAATAATTTTTTAAAATTATATTTCCTGTATCTTAAAAATCCATTGGCTAAAAAAAAAAAAAAAATTATTGTCCATACTTACAAAGTTTATTCTACAAAAGTGAGGAAATAAAATGTCCATACACCAATGGGTATGAGTAAACTGTTGGAGGTTTTTAACTGGCTCTGTGAGCTGTGTTTTCCTATTATCCTATAAATGGGATATGATATCTGTTGCTATATTTACAATGATACAGGTTGAAGATTTGGCCCATAAGGGATTCCTGTAGCATTCACAGGCTTCACTGAATTAATGGAGGAGTGAGATTATGACCCTAATTCTGTGGATAGATTCTCCAAGTTCAGAAGACAGCAATAACATAACCATACTTTGCACTCTCTAGAGTTTTTATATTACTTTTGCAAAGAAGTAGAGAACTGTCACTGGAATAAGTGCAAGACTGAAAGATGAAGTGATCCATGACATAATGTAGGGATGAGGGAGGGTATCCTAGTCAGTTAGCAAGGGCATGTTTTTCACTAGATATTTTGAAAACTATCACATTATTTCTATTTCTGTATGTGCTCCTTTAAAATATGTGCGACCATTCTTATATGACAAGGAAACGTGGAAAAATCTACCTCTCATTTTCAGAAGCTCTGCAGACACACTGACAGTGCACTAGGTATCATCCCTGAGTAACCAAGTGCCATGTGGGGATATTGAGATACAAAATTAAATATGAATACATTATTCTAAATTGTTCAGCTAAATCTGAAACACTATATATTGACAATGTTGTTTTAATATTTAAATGTATATATTTCAATAGAAATTTTTCATTTTCACTCTGATTAAAAAAATTTCAAAGAGAAATACCTTTCTCTGAAGAAGTGTCAGCTTTTTTTCTGTCTTATACAGAATCACAGGCTTACAAAATGATTCGGATTGGAAGGGACCTCTAGAGAACATCTAACCCAACACCCCTACTAAAGCAGGCTTATCTAGAGGAGGTTGCACAGGAACACATTCAAACAGGTTTTAAGTATCTCCACAGAAGGAAACTGTATAGCCTTTCTGGGCAGCCTTTTCCAGTGCTCTGTTATCCTCTAAGAAAACTTTTCCCCATATGCAGATAGGTCTTCCTGTGTTTCAGTTTGTGCCCATTGTCCTTGTCCTGTTACTGGGCACGACTGAAAATTGATATGCTAAATTTAGTAGAATATTCAAAGATGATTTGATAGATAACAAAGAACTTTAGGAAGAAAAGTCTGAAAAATAATTTTGAAATTGTCATTTTCCATGATTTATGCTGAGTTAAAAAATACTCCTTTTTTCTGAAATTTTAAAACTGTTCAGTATTTCTCAACCAAGATCTGTTCAAGTATTTTTTTCACTAACACTATTGTAGCAAATCAGAAGGTTTCATTTATGAAGATGTATGCATCTATCTCTTCACTATTCTTGCCATAGTTGAAAAGTAAAGAAAACATCTGATTCTGAAACTCCTATAATAGAAGTCAGTGCCAACATTTTCTTTGATGTTAATTCAAGCAATCTCTTCAATTAAAAAAAAAAAAAAGTACATCATATCAGTAATGCACATATTGAATTTTGGAATGTTTTTGTTCCAGAAAGACTAGAAAATGTTGAAAGGCTTCACGGGTAAACTCTCAAATACAAACTGAATAACCAGGTCTAGTGGAAGGTGTCCCTGCACATGGCAGGGTGATTGGAACTAGATGATCTTTAAGATCCCTTCCAACCCAAAACAATCTGTGATTCTATCTTTCTATAAATGTTATCTCACTATATGTAGCATAAATTAAGAACATTCACCTGTATTGTAGTTATTTTGATTGCGTATGTGAAATAGCCAAATTCATACCCATATTTCATAACTGTTTGTGCATTTCTACATCTGACGTTTTAAAAGGGCAGTGGTTAAATTTGTTCAGGGAATGGAATGTCTTTACTGATGCTATGAGGACAATCCAAACTCTTCCAGAGAAAACATGGATGTATTTGCTGCTTAGTTGAAGAACACAGAGAATGAGCCAAATAAAACCCATATGCTTGTCTTCCCAGAGAACACTGTGTCAAAAATAAGTTTCAAAACCAGAAAGAATAACTGTTTTAATAAAGAATTTGTGTTCTATCTTCTTTTTTTTTTTCTCTATTTACATTGCTTTTTAACTCTCTAGCCCAATGTCTTGGTTTGAAAGACAGGTGTCTGTTGAGGGAGGCAGGGGCCTCCCTTGAAATGGAAAATGCAACTCCCTTCCCTCCAAATTATTATAATTTTTGAAATTAAGGGGCTTTCATACAAAAGATATGGGGAATAGGAATAACAGTTCTTTACTTATATATACATATATATATAAAAAACAGAGCAATAATACAGCAACACTGGTTTAAGCTGACAGAGTCAGGGTATGACCTGACACCCTGCCAGGCAGNCTGGGGTTGTTTAGCCTGGAGGAAAGGAAGATCGTGGGGTTCTTATCACTTGCTACAACTACCTGAAAGGAGGGTGTAGCCATATGGGAGTCAGTCTCTTCTCCCAAGTAACAGGAGATAGGACAAGAAGAACTGTTGTGATAGGATAAGAATTAATAGACACAAATTGAAAGTCGAAATTTAGGCTGGATATTAGGAACTCTTTAATGTCAGGGTGGTGAGACACAGGAACAGGCTGCACAAGGAGGCTGTGGATGCTCCAGNGGAGGTTGTGGATGCTCCAAACCTTGTTGGAGTCGGGTCTCTGCAACCTTCCCTAGAGGCAGCCTTAGCCAGTGGAAGAATCAAGGAGACGATATTTGATAGATGTTTTAAGATTTTATTCCCCCTTGCCGCACATGGCCGGAGCCTGGCAGGGACTCCGACAGCGACTGTCCCCTAGAACAGCTCTAGAACAACTGCCTGGATATCCCGTGAACATCCCCCTAAGTACAGAACTGGCGCGGGCTACATTCAAAGTGATCAATAGGGGACGGGATTTTGAGTACACATGACCAAGGGAACAGGGAGAGGGAAACCCCGTGCCCCAAGCATCCACTTATGCCCACCTCCCCCATGGGGAAACACCTCTTCAACCCTGGCACTGCTAAAGACCAGGCTGGATAATGCTTGAGCAACCTGGTCTAGGGGGAGGTGTCCCTGCCCATGGCAGAAGAGGCTGGGACTAGATGATCTTTAAGGTCCCTTCCAACTCTTAACATTCTATTAGTCTATGATTCCTTCTTTGTCATAATGCAGGCATCCCTGTGTCATGCCAGGAAGCACAAAAGCTTCAGCAGTCTAGCCACTGTTGGAGCCACTTCAAAACTCTGGTTAAGCTGAAGTGATAATAGACACAAAGAATCCACAAGAAAAGCCAACTCAGCAATTCTGCTGAAATCAGCTCTGACTAGGTAAAATGTAATTCCTGCAGTGGGAGATTGCTCACAACCCACTCACTCAAAGAAACTCACGAACTCACAAGGGAAGAAAGACTGAGCATGAGACTAAGCAGCATTAGAAGCAAGGGAATCATTAAACCAGTTGAATAAAAGAACTGTGTAGCCAATGAGCATTAATTCCTTTGTTTGCCAAAAGGTATAAATAGTGAAAAGTGTTGAACAACCTTGGGTTGCCCCACCACTGAGAAATTCAGGGTGAAGAAGGACTAACAGAATGCCTTTGAATCTATGGGTGGTGACTATCTACTGCTTAATTTCTCTTCTATCTCTCTCTCTCTCTCCCCCTCTCATTCTGTCTCTCCCTCATCCTCTCTCTCTCCCCTCACTCCTGCCCCCTCACATTACACTATTAAATAAAATCTGTATTATGACTTAAGCGTATGGTCTCGTTTGCACCTTAATTTGGATAGAGGTATTTCTGTAAACATCAGGTCGTATACATCAGATCATAGCCAGAATCTGAGCATGAGTTAAATGAACAGTTATAAACAAAAAACTCCAACGTATTTCTTCTTCCCTCTAGGGAAGAAGACTATTTCCACCACCTGTTTCAAACACTAATGAATTACTTCTTCATCTTATCACCTTCATCTTCAAATTTTGTAATTGAATGTGAAGAAGGACAGAGTTGAGAGTGTTTTTGCTTAACTCTAAGTCTAGGACTTTTTGCATCCTTGAAGGAGAATATTGAGGTTAATTACCTAATTTGTATATCTTTCTTAGAGAAACCTGTCTTAATGTCCTGGATAACACAAAATGATATTGTATACCATATACATCTGTGCCCCAAAATTGTTACTGCCTCTCTCAGACCCGGCACTACAGCCAGAAAAGGAACAGCAGGGGTAGAGAGGGCAGGGGCTGCCCAGGCTATTTAAGTCAGAGCTCGGAAGCTGGACTCACTCTCTTTCTCCTGGTGGCTTTTGCTCAAGGCAGAGGCTCTGTTTTGTCAGAGGTGGTTTCAAGTGGGTTTTTTTCTGGGCTTGCAACTCAGAAATATGCATTACACAATCAGAAACTGGTTTTAAGTGAATTTTCCAAACTCTGTTCGCACTGAGCTGTCCTGGGGCTGGATCACCCCACGTTGGTCTGGGAAGCTGTTTCTTCCCTGCCCAACACACCAGTGGTTCAGGAACAGCAGCACCAACACCAGCTGAGTCCAGCAGGTGGCAGCAGGAAGTGGCAGGCAACAGACCTGATCCCACGCATGCTGGCAATACCCATCTGCCACTAGAACTGCTTTGTAAGCTCCTACCTTCCCAGGAGGGTTTCTTTTGTCCACCATCCTTTCCCTCTGTCGCCCAGACTGCACGGTTTCCTACAAGGATCGCCATCTTTGTGCAAGGAAATGGGCACCATTTTCTCTTTGTCTTTTGGGCCATGAGGTCAGCTGTGGGAGCTGCCATTTTGGGAATGTGGGTGTACCCTGCAATCTTGGGTCTCTCTTTAGTAATTTTTCACCTAGTGATTATTTACTCTGTGTGTGTCTCTGTGTGTGTGTGTGTGTGTGTGTGTGTGTGTGTGTTGGTTTTTGTGTGTGTGTGTGTGTGT
>VYZQ01027467.1:111292-125638 GCA_013400655.1 Mystacornis crossleyi | reverse complement strand
TCAAGGCTGCCTATAGCCCATTCCTGTGCTCCCACAATGTTTACTATTTTCTATAGGGCTTTTTGTAGACAAGATAGCAAATATGGTATAAGCATTTTTCACCAACACACACCAGAATCTTAAATCTATACAGCACTAAAGATGGTTTGGCTGGGGCACACTATTTTGGTTCAAATACATTACAACACTGGGGGTTGCCCTGACCCAGATGCAGCACCCTGTACTTGGTTTTGTTAAACCTCGTGAGATTCTCGTGTGCCCACTTCTCAAGCCTGTCCAGGTCCCTTTGAATGGCATCTCATCCTTCAGGAGTGTCAACTGCACCACTCAACTTGGTGTCATCAGCAAATTTGCTGAGGGTGTATGTGATCCCTTCATCTATGTGATTAATGAAGATATTAAATAACACTGGTCCCAATACAGACACCTGAGGGGCACCACTTTGTCACTGATGTCCACTGGGACTCTGAACCATTGACCACTACCTTCTGGATGCAACTATCCAACCACTTTCATATCCATCTAACAGTCCACTCATCAAATCCATCTCTCTCCAATTTAGAAAGAAGAATGTACTGGGGGACTGTGTCAAAGGCCTTTTAGAAGGCCAGATAAATGACATCTGCAACCCTTGCCTTGTCCAGTGATACGGTTACTCAATCACAGCCAGTATCAGTCAGGCAGTTTGATAATTATATCAATCAGTCATCTTTGATAATTACCTGACCATTATCAAACATGGACACAAAAAGCAGAAGCTTGCTAGTGTTAGTCAATCCTTACTATCCCTGTGTCAGGATGGGTACTGTCCTAAGATCCTCGACTTTCTTGGTGTCAATGGCAATGTTTTTGCTACATCAAAATGCCCAATCAGGGAGACAGCTCACTGTCCTGCTCCAAATAAGTCACTTTCACAAGTCTGTTTCCACAGCAATGTTACATGACAAACAAGAATGCTACCAAAACATCAGTCAGGAAGGAAACCTAAGGAAAGACTGCTTCCAGGGCCAGGAAGGCCTTTAGCACACACTCCTGGTTGCTCCCTACTGCAAGGAAGAACTTCAGCTCCCAGGGAGACACAATTCAGGGACAAACCTTAGTTTTCTGCAACACCCTTGGGGATTTTCTTACATCAAGAACTAGAAGTAATAGTAATGGCTTAAACCCATTACTTTTCCCTCATCCTACTTTTTTCTCCATCACATCGAGTATCTCAGGAAAGTAGAAACACACGCATACAGTCAGAACATTGGCAGTACATTTAACTTGGACCAGCAGGAAGACATGCTTTCACACAGCCAGGAGAAACATACGATGAGACGTATTTGAAAACATGCTTTTATGCCAGAAAGTACTACATATATCTGAAACAAATCAATGTTACGCCTGCAGTTTTATGCACCTGACTGAATTAATCTGAAAGGCTTGTTCAATGCAGGTTTAACAAAATGGCATGTAAGTGATATAATATGAAAAACAGAGTTTAAAAAGTAACACCAGCAAGAAAAACAGGAATTTACCCACCTTCTCATAGCCCCTGGGGCAGAATTATATGTACTGTGCATTAGCAGAGTGAAACAGCACCAAGTCAAGACAGACAAGGAGAGTGAACACTCACCGACCGTTGTCACGCCCCACGCCCCAGACTCTGATGCTCACGATGGGCTGCGAGTGCAGAACTGTGCGGTCCATGGGATCAATCAGGTTCAGCATGTCATTCTCCAGTATAAGGTACATGTCTTTGCCCTGCAGTTGCAGACAAAGAACAATTACACAGTACATCACCCTCTCAAACTGGCTGGGCTCAAGGTGTTATGTCTGTGCTGTTCAGACTAGCTTCACCTTTACTGAAAGTTTTGGTTTGTTACAAGAACAAATGAAAAAAAGGTTCATATATTTCTGGTGTGAAAAAGATCTAAGATGGTATCTTGCTACTATATTTTTAAACAATCCCAATCACAAAAATCTTTGATGTCTTTTAAATGCAACTCATTCAGACCCAAACTACTGAGTTACTCAACAAATTACGTGTTTATCTTTTTCTCAGTAAATTCTTCCAAATACATGAGAAGTCATGGTCTGTCTTATTAGTAAAAGCTTATATCAAAACCTGTACTTCTGAGGCAGAGTTTCTTCCTTCAAAGTGTTTTGTTTCCATAAATTTTAACCAATGGATTATGGGAACAGACAGTAATTGGTACATGTCAAAGGATTTATAGAATACTCTTTGAAAAAAGATTAAGGGGAAAACCTAGCATTAAGACCTGAATGTGAATTATGCTAGTGACTGCAGAATCCTGGAGTCAGGACTTCTCCCCAGTTCTTCGGGCATGTAAGAACAAGGATAATGCTTTTTTCTCTTACAGGAAACAAATTTAGAGACAAATTTCCTTTTGATGCTAATTCACAAATGCTAATCTTCCTCCTCTTGATCTCATTTGTAACAGGTCTGCTGTCTCTTCTATCACATGTAATATCCCTCTTCTTGGAGGCTGTACACATACTCTGCAGACCATGAGATCCCACAGAAATGATCCTGGAACTATTGCTGAGCACTGAGACAAGCTCCTGCCTATCAGAAAGTAGAAGCTATCAGCTAAATATAGAGTAATTTGTTTCCTCTCTTTTGTGCCAGAATCTATACATGAACAGAAAGAATGGAAAGGGTCTGAATCCCTACTGACTAATGTTTCAAAACTGACCTTTTTCTTCACCTCGGTGACACAGAAACCCTCCTCCTGCTTGGTTACAGTGGCTCAAGTCTTAATGATGTCTAATTTTGTGTCTGTGTGAGAAATACATTCATGTCACCCTGTGAGGGCTTTCTGCCACTGTTTGTAGGCAAGGCAGCAAGGAGCGGGCCCTGCCCATCTCCTCTCCCAGCTCCAGATCTCCTAACAGGGATTCAAAGGGAGGCTGTGACACAGAGCTGGCAGTGCAAGTACCAAGAGGGATGTGGGAGAGATAGGCGACACCTGGTATGGGCAAAGCCAACACAAGCATATTTTTCCTGACGGAAAAAGCACATCTGTGGCTGAGATGCAAGGCTGGATATATAGGCTGCTCCTAGAGAAGCAGGAACAGATGCAGCTGTGATAGTCACGCAAAAAAATGGGGCAAACCAGCAGCACTGAGCTGTTAGTGGCAGACAGAGAAAGAAACATCACAAAGAAAAAGAGGGAGAAATTTGCTTGGAGGTCAGAAGCAGTAAAAAAATTCTGTGAAGAATGCTACCAAGTGTCACAAAAATTGCTTTCTGGGCCCATTTTCTACTTATATATTTGTTCCAGAAGGAAATTATTACAGGAAGGTAAGATCTCTTCATCATGCAAAATACACTGGGATTAGAGTAATGAAACTGAATCCAAATTAGCTGGAAAATATTGGAGAATGGGCAGATAAGCAACATAAGTCACAGGAAATTATCCTTGCAATGCTCAGGGGGATCACTTGTCCGCAGCCAGAAGCAATATATTTTGCTAAATTTTGTTGCCTTATTATACAAAAGCTATTTTAGAGATGAAAGCACTGCATAGGTCAAAAAGAAATTATTTAGACAGACTAGGAGCTTGAACATAGGCTTTAATGTCTCAAACTGCTGAAGATCTGCAGAGATCCGATGGTTCGAGATGAGGAAGGGGAAGAGCCATGCAGGAAAAATGAAGAGAGGCTCAATCCCAGCAGTTTTTCTGGAAGTGTTACAGGCTGCAGTATATAGGTGAATGGCAAGAACATATTTTTTTCATGTAAGTGATATTGTACAGAAATGTAACTCATGGCAAAAGAGCAACACAAATAGATGAGTAGCATTTTTTTTTTTTTAGATTTTACAGAACAGTAGAAGTTCAAAATTTATAGGTAACTTCTTTTGGAGCAAAGGGCATGAAATCCCACATTAAAGCCACTAATAAATCTTCTGCAGGGTCAGGATTTTACTCAGGGTGTGGGAGTTTTTGTGGTTTGTTTTGCAGTTTCTTAAATAATGAAAACTTAGGGCTAGTCCTAACCCCAATTTCACTTTTGTTACCATCTAGCTAAAGTAAATCTTCAGGCAATCTTAAAACCCCTACGTGCAGTCATCTAGCTTCATAATAGATTCCTGCTGTAATTGCTCCATCTGATATGTCAGTGATGGAGCACAATTTTTTCAGATTCCTCCCTGAAATATGCCTCTTCTAATCACTCTTGAAGCCTTACATTGCAGGCAGGAAAATGTGGTTGGATGTAATGAACTCTTCTAAAATCAGGGAGACAATTTACTTCAGGAGCCACCTATTCAAGCACAGTGCCTCTATTGTTCTGTCAGGCTGACTTTTTTTTTTTAATGAATAGCACTCTTAATTTAAATATCCATTCAAGAGGACCAAAACTTTTCACCAGCTTGGCTTGAAAAACTGCAAGGGTTTCCAACAAAGAACAAGGGATTGTCAGAGGGAAATAGAAAAAAAAAGTGAACATTAACTCTTACAACAAAACAAATCGTGTGAGTTCAAAGTAAACAATATATTTCAAGTTGATCAAAGTGCTGCCATCTGAAAAATGGACATTACACACATGTAAAGATACTGGGGTTTTTCCTCTCCTAGGATCAGCAGTAAGTCCACAGTCCATGACTGACACATCTCCAATTGCTTGTCTAGCCATATTATCTAAATATAACTTCCCAGGTGTAAGAAAGAAAGAAAAACAATATTATTTTGTTCATCTATATGTACAATATATATTTCTCACATATAACCTCTTCTGAAGTTATTTTAAATAGATAGAACACTATAAATGTGTCCCTTTAAATGTAATTTTAATTTTTAAGGGCACTTTCTCTCAGTTGCTCCTCTGTAGCGTCTTGGCATTGCTGTGGTCATAGCCAAGATGGCGAACTCGAGCCATAGATTGCAACAATAACTTGGAAAACTGAATGTTATTTTTCCTGAAATTTTTACTGAAAAGTAGACAAGTCTTTCTTTTGATTTCTTTTTTGTTTGGCAGTGCCATTTCTCTTGGATCATACAAGGGAAAGTTACAACATTCACTCTTTTGTCGGTTTTGTATTCAGATCTTGTGTGGCCAATCCACATTAGCGTAACCCTTCTGAAAACACCTCAGTTGAGAGGTAGAAAACAAGATTTGGAGGAAGTTTAAGTTGTTCCATGAACAATCAAATAACAAAGATGTTTTACTGTGGTTTTGTCTCCTATGCCCTCAGTATACCCTACCTTTTCATTTACGGACCCCTCCACATCTTCCACTTCTTCATCTGTCCCCAGCACACCTATTTTCCACACCACAAAACCTAAAGCTCCCTTCAGTTTTTCTCGAGTTCCCACAGCGTTATCCTCTCTTTGCTGCCAACTCAGAAAGAAGCACAGAGCAACTGTGGTTCAGTCAGTGAAGGCACACTGACCCTTCAGCAAACCAAAAAGAGGAAAGCTGGGCTCTCTCTTTTCCCTCAGTGAGTGGGAATCCAGCATCCTTCAAAACTGGATGACGCTGGTGCACAGATTCAAGAGTTACTGGAGAGGAGCCAACAGACAGACTGATGATACGTAATTAATTTCTTTCTGAAACACTGATAAAATAATCATCCTAAGATAAACCATCTGTCCATCAGTTCCAATCTTCTCATACATTTCAGAACTACAAGCCATGCCAGTGTGGGTTTCCTTAAAGCTCTCTGTCATTGTGAAACCTTTCAAAATGCTGTTACAAAGCTTCACTTTCAAACCTCTGGTCAGGAGGAAGACTTATACTGAATTTCAACAGTTTGGTTTGTGTCCTCCCAACACTGCCATTTCACAGGTGTGTACCAGCACAGATGTAACATGAAAGCGAGACCTTTCTGGCATCTGCTGTCCTGAGCAGTTTGGAACAAAAACGTCAACATTTTCTCTAAACCCTTGCATATATTGGGCAGTACCAGGCTGAGGTAGTGAAATCCCAAACACAGAACATGGACATATTTGTCTACAGAATTGTTCCTTTGAGATGTTTTATGATGTGAGAGGAATGTTCCAAGAGGAAGAGTTCACTCTGTTCTTACCTCTCCCCAAATGCCAACAGTGTCTCTGATGTCATTTTTACAGTAAGAGAGCTGTCTGATGCAATTGTTCACAGCAACACTGCTCTTTCCAGGAGCCAGATCTTCTTCTGCCATTTCTACCCAGCCCAGAGATCGCACAGCGAAGCACTATAAAGAAACCAAAAGATATCTGTCATACAACAGCAACTAGGCAGTTAAGGTTAAAGGTCTCCATCTAGAACATGAAAAAAATAAGGCCTTGTAGATGGGTTTATGCTCAAAGATAAGTAAATGAAAATATAATTTGTGAATGGCAAGGAACAAAGGAGAATGCATGACCTGCTATGCAAGATATCTGTGGAGGTAACAGTAATGCCTTTCAATAAAATACTTCTGTTAACATAAAGGAGGAAACAAGGGAGCAGTAAATATTAGGAGACACTCAAATACAAAAAAAAAAAAAGGAAAAAGCACAACTGTTGAGTAGAATTGAAATTTTAGCTAGGATCTAGAGCTCTAACTGAAAAGAAAGAAACATTACTGGATTATGTCTCTTGTGAGATACCCACTGCCTGGCTTTTAACTAGAAAATAACATTTGTTTGTGGATTACAGCAATCACTTCTACAGTAAGTTTACCTAAGGTAGCAAACAATAACAAATTCAAAGCTAAGAAAAAGATAAGCTATCATAAGGGGAAAGCAGACTTTTTCTCAAAGACATTAAAAATGACCTAACAAATAAAACACTCTAATTATACATTTTTTAGCAGGAAGATGTTTAGCCAACCAGAGCACTCAGTTGGCAGAACAAGCCAAGGAAAAATTATTTTGCACACATGGTACTTTTTGCAAACAAAACCAAATGGAACAGCACCATCTCTACCCTACATCTACTAAGGCAGAGAATAAAAAGTGTTAATTCTGAAAAAACATCAAAATGTGCTCATTTGCTCTCAGGCTTTATGGTGGGAGAAATACAGACGTCACACTAAGTCAACAGGACTTTGCCTACGAGACCAAGACCTCTTCCAGAGAACGTTACAGGTGTCTCACTCTCCACTACGGGTGCACTGCCAGCAACAGGCACAACAGGCTCACTGCTGTACCTCCTGACCAGACACACCAAAGGCTTAAGACGGTCCCTAAAGGTTCAGCAGGAGTAGACCAACACTTGTGGTTCAGCACTGCTGCCTTGAGCCACACAGCTTTCTTTGCTGTCGGTGGCATCCTGCAGGTCCCTGGGAGAGCAGACAACGATCCTGGGAGCTGCGGGAAGGAAGGCAGTGCCGGGGACTGCTGGGAGCCCTGCTGCCTCCAGCAGCACACTGCCACGTGGGCACACAGCCCAGGAGCTGCAATAGCAGGTCCATGCTGGTATTACCAATCCTTCTCCTTAAGATGCAGTAAATAAATCAGCTTCAGAGTTCAAAAGCTGAATATTCATTTGCCACCTTCTGAAACCTGCTGTGAAGTCAGCAAGTTGATCAAGCTCACACACTATAACTGGTGTGCTATTTGGGAACAACTGTCTTCCAAAAAAACCGACCCCAAAACACCAAGGTATTTTAAATATGCATAATATGTCAACTTTGGCAAACTAAGGGATGAATAAAATTCACCAGTGGATAAAAAGACTAATGAGTTTCTCCCTCCCTTTAAAACGTCTCTCCTCCTTCAGGCCTATTTCAGTTTGCACCACGCACTAATCCAGGCTCACTCTGCCAAGCAGGAAACCCAGCCTAAGAGCCTGCCTCCGGTACCTCTGGTACCCAGTCCAACGAGTCACTAACCATGCATCTCATCTCACCTATCAGACAGCAAATACACTCTGCAATTGTGTAAAACCCTTTAGTGAGTGTAAGTAAAAAAATTAAAGCCTTTCATGCCTCCAGATTTTTTGTGGAATTATTTTTCTTTTTTTTTTTTGGCTTTGCGGACAAGGGAATCAACATGCAAATTCTCCCACACTGCTGCTTCCCAACCCAGCTCTGCTGGAAACCCACAAAAATGCTGACTTTCAATTCTAAAGGGTCATGAAGGAGAAGGTGAAGAGGAGACAAAGTGGGGGAGGCGGGTGTCAATACTCAGGGGTGCTCTTCACTTCAGGGTTACACAAGATACTAGAAAAACCATTTTTTAGCAATTATTAAGGTGGTCTAATCTTAAGATTGCAGAATTGTTTCAGGCACATTAGATGCTCATGAATCTTGCTAAAAGTGCTGCTATACCCACTGGGGTATTAAATATTTATCTTTGCAAGCTTTAAAAATACTGATTTTTACTGTACCAGAAGAAAGGGGATTTTTAACAAGTATTTAAATATTAAATTGAATGGCAAAATACTAGCAGAGAGAAACATTTCTAGATCATAAGAGAGGTGAAGAACTAAACATATAGAATAAGCTGTTGTATATATTCAGTTACGATATTTAATGCTGTTTTCTTGTTGCTCTTCACATCTCAACCACATCTGCAATTTGTTAGCTGCTCTCTGAACACAAGGATAAATATGGAATCACAGAATGGTTTGGGTTGGAACGGACCTTAAAGATTATCTGGTTCCAATCCCCATGCTGGGGGCAGGGACACCTTTCACCAGACCAGATTGCTCAGAGGCCCATCCAACCCATACAGCCCTTGCACTGAACAGAGTGTATCTTAAGAAGGCCAAAAAATGATGAAAGACTACCAGTTCAACTTGACAGCAGGTAAATCTCTTATGAGTAAAGATGCTGAACTGTTTTGCTATTTCTTTCCCGGCCTTTTAAAATTCTGTTTCAAATTCTCCAGTGGCAGCATCCTCTGTATTTATTCAGCCCACTGTCATAACAATACAGAATGCAATAGTCTTCTCTACCCCGCATATTGCCCTCCATGTGAAGAATCTGGCTTCCTTCCCTGCTTCTATTCCCTCTTGGTGCTTTCCAGCGAGGTAGACATGAGAAAGTCCTTGGCTTCTGGCACCTGGCAAGTTTTTGTTTGTGTATTTCACAAGAAGCCCTTACCATAACCCAAACAAAACGCTTCAGTACAGCTTCATGAAAACAAACCAATTTCCCAAAGACTCGCTGCAAACAAAAACCTCTCAATAAACCCTAAAAAGACTCAACAGTCTACTCACAAGGCAGTGCATCTACCTGAGTGTATATATATAAAAGTAACTTTGTTTTGCTCAAAATACACCTAAACCCCCAAAAAACTTTGTATTTTGTGGTTAACTAAATACATATGCTTATGTGACTCAGCAGTCACAGCTGGCCTTCACCTAGATTTTCAGAACTAGAAAATAGGAGGACTCAGTAACATGTGGCACATACCCGGGTCCACTCTGCACCAGTGTAACAGAACTATATAAACACACACCCGTGGAGGGAGAGAGAGGTGGAAGTCTAAGCATTCATGCCTGCATGTCTGTCTTCTCTGCATCTTGCCAGCATCTGGATTATAAGAGATCCACTTCATGTTTTATTGTTGGTTGCTTTTTTCCTCCTTCATTATTTGACTTAGAGGTTCTCTTCTCTTTAAAGCAAACGAGCACAAAACCCAGCAGAAACCAACCACCTTGTGTCTCCAGTCAGATATGACCTAATTTTTAGACCATGTCTGGCTGAGTTTGGTGTGACAGCAGAATTGCTCAGTACTCGAACACATTAACACAGCATCATGGTTCTCTGCCTCCCATCAGTGATACTGACAAGCCAAGAGACAAAGTACTTCCTTTGACCTGAAAGGGCTTTGTTAATGCACTCTCCTTTCTTCTGGAACTAACACCTGGAGGCAAACCAAGCCACGCTAAAAAACAGAGTGTAGCTCTTCTTCATTAAGAGCCTATCAGCTCAGTAAAACAATCATTCCTGGCAATGCCAGTTTGTTACGCACCTCTACTCGAGGTTCACAGATAATTAGGGCAATTAATAATTACTGGCCTGCCATAATTTCAAAGTAATCCCAATGCCAACTTTTGGTTTATGGTAGTCTGCCTAATTACTTTCCTCTCTTAGAGAAGGTTTCCTGTGCCTGGTCAGGCTGTCTGCTTGCCCCAGACTCTTTTCAAGAGCTGGAAAAGAAAAACAGGTTTGAAGAAAAACAAAAGAAGTTGATAAATGCAGCAGGATGAAAGGGACTTAGAAATTGTATACTATGTTTGGAATGCTGCTGTTTGGGATTGGGAAGATCAAAGATACTACCACAAACACTGAATGGCTGAGAGAAGTGAATGAAAAAATGTCACACAAACCATGGTACGTCAAGAATCTTGTATTTTTATCTTGACTAGAGACTTCACATTTCTCCTGCCTGGCTACACAGGATATTGTACAGAGAAATTGCACAGAGAAAAAAAATCCACCTTACTACACACTACCCCATGAAAAGACAGGTGAACAAAAATGAAAACACAGGTACTGCTGCTTGGTTTTACAGTTCTGGGGAACCTGTGTTCGCATAATTGCAAATCCAATTAATGTTTCAGAGTTAATGATCTGTAAAACTCTGTATAGAGCTGTAAACCTCTCTTGCAGTGCAGTTCTGATCCAAAACATTGCCTAAAGCTGGGGAACTTTAGGACTGAAGAAACGAACAAACCACAGATCACACTTTTGCTCTTTGGCATTGCAAACCCTTCACAGCAGGGTTCTGCTCTGCAGCAGCTTTTCCAAGAGCAACTCTGGAAGGAGCTTTGGCAGGGACAGAACTGTGACAAAGTTCTGCCCATAAGCAAATGCACACTCTAGCTGTTGTCTCATGCAGCGCTAAGCATGTAGCATTAAAAAATAATTACATTAAAATAAAATAAAAGAGAAAAACAAAGCAAATACAATCCCACTAAAAAGAGTACAAGAGATCAAGTGCCCATGACTGATGGCAGAGTAGTACTGGAAACTGGATGGATCATAAAGGCATGGGTAGAAAAGATCCCACTATAGGGTGAAAATTAATTAGAACATCAGTTTGAGAACAACAAACTGATGTACATTACAAGACCATGGACAGATTGCTTTTCATATTACACAGCTGTTGGCAGGCACTATGAATGCATTTGTATTAAGAGTTTGCCTTGATGCTTTAAATCTGTGCTACTTATTTCTTCTCTACTTTCAAGCCCACAGAACTTGGGACTTGGTTTTGAGAAGTTTCCCTTTGTTTCCTTTTATGTTTTTCCTTTTTAAAGGTTATATCTGCCTGCAGACATACGTAAATCACTACAATATTTAATAAGGCCTATTATCACAGACCACTGAGCAGGTTTGTGCCTGAGACACAGCATGTAGGTCACATAATTAACCATTTATTATGCAGCCAACATAATCTTCAAAATTTCACTTGCATTTTCTTTGACGGTTTGAAATAAAAAAACTTATTTTATGCTTTGGAAGATCAAGTATCATAACATATTATCTTTCTATTCTAAAAAAGAAATGTGGAAGAAGTATGTTCCAGTATATTTGCCTGCTACATAGCAAGAAAGATAACATTGATTCCAGATGAAAATACTGGAGAAGATCAAAGATAGACAAAGAGAATAAAAAGAACCTATGCAATTAATGAACAAGCACTTTCATTTAATTGACATGAAGAGACTGCAGTGCATCTACTTTCCCAAAGACATACTAACAGATGTCACATAAAAGTTCTTAGCTGCAAAAAATTCAAAATGCATAATCAAAAACATACTAATAAGAACTTTTTAACATTTCCAGCTTCCTGTTTCAGTTCCTCTTGTATTATTTAAATTACTGAAAATACACATGAAATACAAAAAGAAGCCCAGAAATATTCAGGTCACAACAGAATTCAGAAATCACTAATAAATGCTATTTCAGGCAGATGATTATAAACTAAACTTCCATAGAATTAAATACGGGGGCTTTACAAATACTGTAAAATAACATTTATAATAAATTACTTCTTTAGAGGAGGTCAATATTAGAGTTTCTGCTCTCACAGTCCCTTAATCATTCTCCAAGCCACCACAGGCTCATTTTTTCCAGACTTGCAGACTTCAGTGTGTAGGATGACAAAAGTCCCTCTCTTGTTTTGAACTTAATACTTCTGTCTCAGTGGTTCCCCCAGCTTACAGCCAGAGGTCAAATCTGAGCTATCAAGGCAAGAAAATGTTGCAGTAACATTGTGCTGGTTCAAGATATTTTAAAATCCCAATTTCATTATTGTATTTCTGAATCAAGTGAAAATCTAGTCATTTGAGCGAAAAATAGAACGGACACTACTATTCTCTACTAACACCCCTTTCTGAAGAAGAAATCAAAATCCCCTTATTCTTTTCCTCAGTCTTCTCAGTAAGAACAGGTTTTCACTTTGGATGCTTTACAGATACTTCGACTTCAGATCCTAAAGGGATGGGATTATGCACTTTGCTTTGAGCTAAGGGGGGTCTGGGCTTCCTTTTAATACAGTGAAATAAAACTCATGCTTCCTCATTTAAGAACAAGCAGTCATATTTGTCACTAGAAACTAGTAAAGGATGTTCAAATTCGGGTCTATCTTGCAGAGTAACTGAACTGTTAGGATAACTCAAGCAGATTTCACTATCCTGCAACAAACAAACGTGACCCCAGCAAACACACACATGCTTTGTCAGTAGAGACAAGCCCTGCAGGAGTTTGCAGGGCATAAAGAACGTGCTCATTCATTTCTTTAAAACTAATGCTCTGCACTTGTTAACTTTAACCTTAAATGCTGTATTTTCCTACTGTAGGCTCTTCTTCAGGCTGACAGATCTAAGTGGTTCTAATGCCACCAGCAGTACTTTATTTAGTACTGTGGGGCATAATTTCAAAGGGAATATGCATGACATCCAAATTAAAAAAAAAAATCAAAACCCACAAACAAACAAAAACCCCTGAAGAGGTCCCAACTTTTAAGTGAACTCTTGACCTTACTGAATCAATGGAGAAAAACCTTCCAGCTTCACTAAAGTCAGATTTTCATGTCTCTTTAGAAGCAACATTACTGAAAGTAATTTGATTTCTGCAGAAATTATGTTTACAAGAGGACCCAAAGTCAGTGAAGTTAAATCACTATTGATTGATTCCCACTTTTCAAAAGAGACTCAAATAACCACAAATCCAGAGTCCAGAAATCTTGAGCCCAGGTGGACCTCCCACACTTGAGGACCCATTTACTGTCACACTGTCTCCTTGGAGGAGATGGAGGCACTACGGAGTCATCATCTCCAAGCATATGGAATAATGCATAACTGTGCAACATGGCACTATGATGTATGGCACATCTCATGCTTTCACATCACTTAAGAGATAAGTATTATCCCTTTTCTCCTGGATGAAATGCAGAAAATTTTGACAAGGAAAATTTCTTATTTTTTAGAGTGAACTTCAGAAGTAGAACTAAAAATAAATATACATGCTGGCTAGAGCTATCTAAATATTGCTCTGTCATTCAACACAATGTTCCATTTTGATTGATTTTTAAAAGAACTTCCTCCATAAATGTACCTTTCAGCAAGGCCACAATGGACAAATAACTCACCAAGTTTGTATCACACTGGTTTCAAAATGTGCAAATGCAATATATAGCATAAATAAATATACATATTTATATATACAAATAAATAGAAACAGCACTTTTTTCCATAGAAAGTCTATGCCATGAAACTGTAAACACTGTAATATTTCAAACTAGAACAAGCTATTTCACTGAGCTGCCCTAAACTGGCAAGCTAATGTAAATAATTGAAGAGAAATACAAAAATATCTGTCAGTTCATTTTGTAACAATATGATGAACAGACATTCAAGAGGCAATTCACAATCAACAGGCCATTCCAAAGCTGAAGCTGACAGAGGCTACATAGATTGTTTTAGAGGTGGAATGGTCAGTCTCAAGTGGGGAATCTGACAGGTTGCAAGCTGTGATTACCTCTGCACTGTATGAGCAGAGATGCTGGTGAGCTGACAGGGAGGTCTGCCAGCAATAGCAANACACTGGCACTTTGACCTAGTGAAGCCATAGGAGCTGCCACCACTGGAAGAAATAGCATCATTAAAAAGAAATAAAAATAGGTATATTCATGTTTTCTCAAACATAGCCAGCACTTCCCAGTAGAGAAGCTACAATTTTNTTTTGCCTGTGGCACATGAGTATGATGAACTGCTGCTTTTCCCAGTTTCTGTCCACTCCTGAGTGTTCCTTCATCAATCACACACAAAGTACTGCTGGACCACAGAAAGCTTACTGTGTTGCACCATAAAACAGTGAATAAATTGTGATTAAAAACTACTAAAAATAAGCAATGTTAAAATATTAAAAAGTGATTATGTTAAAAAATATTAAGAAAATAATTTATCTATTAC
>VYZQ01027467.1:73411-99564 GCA_013400655.1 Mystacornis crossleyi | reverse complement strand
ACTATTTTTATACTGAATTTTTTCTTGTTTTTGACCAGAATGGTAACAGTTACAGTTCTTTCTCCATGAATCCTCTCAGAAATTATTTCCAGCATGCCTGGTACACAGTATGAGAGCTTGAAGGATGTAAACCATCACTGAAATGTTGTGTTTGAGTTTTCAGACCTTATGAATAGCATTTATGGACATGTGGGAACAACCTTTCTAAAATAATGAACAAGACTATACATATTTAAGCCTATACAGGGTAGAAGTTTCAGGGTCAAGATGGTAATACATACTTGAATGTCCTTAACTCCTCTTAACTTCCATGTAAGTTAGTTTGGTGCATATATGAACACAATCAAGAACAGAAAAAATGTTCTCTCTAAACCAATTAAAAACCAAAAAAACAAGTCCCTAGGGATTGCCTGATCCAAAACTCAGAGCCAGTACAAAGACTTTCCTTGATAGAGACATTTTCCTGAAAATTCAGTATAAAAATAGTTTAAAACCAACCTTATTTTATATTCGTATTTAATTCCATAGAAATCTTCCCAGCATACTAAAACAAAGTGATTGTATTTTTTCAAGCATACTCTTCTTTATGACAATNGTAGGTTACCTCAGTTTCTGGAGTAGGAGATGGAGTAATGGAACCAAGCGATCCTTTTCGTGAGCCCTGGACATCTGTTGGGATGGACACAGGACGCTGCCATTGAGTTGTTCCTGTTGGTATGTGCCAGTAGTAGATCCCAGCAATGTCATTTATTTTTTTCCAACCAGGTGGCAAGTCTGGGTCTGTCTGAAATGAATGATCACTCCATATATCTGCTGAGAACAGGAAAAAAAAAAATAGTCACACAAAGACACAAACAGTTCTTCCATGGGTCTGCACAGCTGCTATTGCTGTTTTACAGTTCCTGTGTAAATGAACACCAGAAAAACATGCCAAATTATTGAGGCTCAACGTAATATGACAGTGGACAACAGATGAATAACCTGTTGTTATACTGCTGCCCCTAAGCCCTTTTTGAAATTAAAAGTTCCTTGTTAGTCTATCCTTCAAGCCTTCTACCAAGCGTTTTATCACGGTTGCTTTTTTCTGAGTCTCTCTCATTCTACTACCCATATTTATGCACATACACACAAACAGACACACAAATGTCATGATAACTTAAAATAACTCTCACACTCCAAGATACAAACTAGATTATTTCTTCCCCAGAGCCACTGAAGACGTTCTTAAATTATTGATTTACCACTTGAGGACAATCTAAGCAAGTTTTGAAGAAGAAATGCTAGACGATATCATTAAACTCAAATTTAATAAAAAGCCCCACCTATGGCCCAATATCTGAAATCAGCAACATTCCCATAACCAGCTTCAGAAGTTCAAAAATATTCTAAACACCTGCTTCTAAATGTCCCCTGTTGTGGCCACCATGGCATTCAAGTACGTAGTTCCTGACTCCAAGGTCTCACGTTTTAAAGCCTATTCATCTTCAACCTTGACCATTTTTGTTTTCCAACTGAAAAAAATCAACTGCACTCATCTCAACCATGTAAAAGGCAAATAAATGCAATACACTTTCCATAATTTGGCCACATCATGCAAGAAGTAATGTGATCAAATATCTAAACATCACAATGAAGTATGTGTGGCAACATCTGCAAGTCCAGTTTAAGTTTAAAGTTTAGGCACAGCTTCTGTCCTTGCTACACATATGTATGGATGTATACACAGCTACTCAAAGATACACTCAGGAAAGTGTTATGCTATGGTTGCATTAAACTACTGATTTCAAACTAATCAAACGAAGTCGCAGAGGAACCAACGTACTGTTATTTATTGTTGCAATGACATGCAGTACCAGAAAGACCTAAACAGGAATTACTTTGAAGTAAAAGCAGACAAAACTCACAGCAGAAATAAAATTGTTAACCCAGAGACTTAATCCAGAAACATTTCTGCAACAATCAGTTACAAGAGAAGAAATTATCTCATATGTGAACAAACGGTTGGAAGGAAATAACGTAAAATATCTGGGATGAGAAAATACCACCTAGCTGAGTAATAGTAATTTATTTTGAAAACTTGTCCATTAGCAAAAAGAAATACACCAAAATATGTTTGCATATGCTGAGAAATTAAAAAGGAATTAGATTTGTTTCCAACGAACATAGCTCAGGACTTTCAAAGAGCAGCATTTCCCACACAAAATGACAGTGATTGATGTCTGCGTGCGGGTACTCCTCATGCAAAGGGACTGGCCTCAGAGCATCTAATAAGCACGGCTGAACAGGACAGCACCAGAGGGCACGTGTTCATCCTGAAACACCAGGCCTCATGTTTGCTGTGCAAACCTACGTGAAAAAAATGAAACGTGTGTGTCCCAGCCCATGCTGCAGCATGGGAGACTGTTGGGATAACCTTTTCACAAGCTGTGATTTCCTACTAGCATGAATTGGAAAGCCTCCCTAGTGCACTGACTGTTCTAACAGATGAATGCACTCATCTCGTGCAAGTCAAAGGCAATGCGGCGTCACAGGAGATACCAGCACAAGAAGGATAACAAAGTAAGTATCAACATACAACACCTAACAAGACAGGCGAATGCACTTGAGACATCACAGACCTACTACAGGACATCAGTGGCTTTACTCTATTTGAATGTGGAATTACAGGTAGTAAAATAATTTTCCTCTGAATTTGAACGACCCCATTCAATGGCAGGACATTTCAAAACATGTAATTTTGTTGGATAGCTGCTAGGTATTATCTCCACTTCCAAGAGAACTTGGTGGTGATGATAAGCAAGGTGTGGGGACAGAGACCAGAGTTGGTGCCTCTCTTAGGTCCTTGTGCATGAGGGAACCTGGTGTACTGAAGGCCAAGCAAACTTCCCTCCTGAAGAAAATGCTCTTAACTAAGGCAACAAGTCTAATGCAATAAATTTTGTATTGAACTGGGAGATGTACTTGGAAAAACAGACATGTATTTTGCACATGCATCTCTTCTTCAGGTGAAAACAAATCCCACCAATCAGCATAGCTGCGGCACTAATTTATGGACAAAAAGAGTACTCTTGAGTAAGAGAAATGCAGTCACAAAGGGCTTGAGTTTGGCAGCATACATGACTTCAAAACAGAGACTGTAAAAATGCTGTACAGAGTTATCAAAGTGCTGGAAGTTCTGCACCTGGGAGGTGCAGTACAGTAATAGCATCTATGCCACAGGACAATTTTAACTGTTATTTCACATGTTAAAACCACATTTTTGAAAAATTGGGAGACAGCAGCAAGGTAGAGTCATACTAAGACAGAAAATATATTCAGGGAAATCTGAGAGATATTATTGCATCATTCAAAGGACACATGCTTTGCTTTTCCCAGGATTCGTTTCAACAGAGGGATCTCATTTTGCCTCCTTGGAAGCAGTAGCAGCAGATGTGAGCGCACAGCCTCTGGCTAATGCAAACGCAGCTCTGCTGGAGTTAGTGGAAGCCCTGGACTTCCAGTCAGTCTTTCAAGCTTAAAGAGGGCTTATTTAACTGTGTGGTGGCAGAATGCCCAAGTGAGACTGCTTGTCTGCAAGGCTCAACAATACCTGCAAACACTTGATCTTCTCCATCTAAGTAGGATAAGTAATGAAATATCCTCACTTTACAAAGATAAAGATGAGCTATCTCTAGTTTTTTTTGTACTTCCAGCTTAGTTATCTCAATTCTTATAATGGTTTCGTAACAATTTTTCTTCTATTAAGATCCTCTGAAGAAAAGGGACACCATCTCAGCGTTGGATTTGATCCAGACTGTGATTGCCTACCACCATCTCAAAAGTATACTTTCGCATGAAAAAAATTAACTGAAAAGGAGTGTTCATTGCCCAGGCTGGAAGCATAATGGTAAAAACAGGAACACTTTCAGTGTTTTCCAAATCTAAAAAAAAAATTTGACCAATAATAAATCTATAAAGCCACTCCTGAATCTCTGGCCCTCCCACTGCTCACATTCCAGAATGCACAATATAAATGAAGAAATTCAAACTGAAAGGCACCTTGTTTGTAATAAGAGATCTGCATCAAAGCTTCCTATGTCAAACATTGCAGAGGATGGGACAGCAACAGGATCCAACAACATGTTGTCCCAGTGTTTAGGCACCAATGGGAAATCACTAGCTTCATATCTGATGTCTGTCTTCATTGCTGGGCTGAAGCACAATGAAGAGCTGACCCACCATACCACACGTGTATTACAGATGCTATCCTTCTGGGCACATGAGGAGAAGCACAAAAAGGAACTGGGAAGACAGGAGGATAAAAAGCTTTTAATAAAAGGAAAGAGGTGGGGGAAAGTATTGTTTTCTTTTCTGAAGTTCCAAAATCTTGAAATGAAATGTTATACTTCTGTCTTCTGCATCTACATAAAAGCAAAACTAAAGGAAAAGAAAGCCACAGAAACGTAGTCTTTTCGAAGAGATGCAAATGATTTCAGCAGATCCAGGACTTCATCCTAAGGCAAGCATATTCCCCCCCACTCCATACACATGCTGAAGATCAAGGCAAGCACTGAAGGGAGAGGAAGACTTTGTATTAACGACTCAGGGCAAACAAAATTCAAGGAGCACTCTCCATTCAATAGCACGACAGAAAGAACATAGGTCTTGTGTATTTTTATCCCATCTATTTCCTGCAGTGGGCTCAATGTGCAAGTCTAAATTGTTTGGTTTTAATGAAAAGAAGTCTCCAAAGATAACTTCTCCTCTCTGTGCATGCACTACAGCAAAATCAACAGCTTCGCCTACTCGCATGATTCACACCAATGATGGCCAGCGGGCAGCCTCACCTAAGCACCACTGCAAGAAGCATGAATGCCATCTCAGAAACAAATGCAGCCAAAATACGAGTTAACAGGTCAAGTAATTATAAATCAAACACATCTGTCTAATTTGGTCAATGTTACTCATCAAGGAGTGATAACCAGCCAGAAGCTGGTCATTTGTCACCATCTTTGCTCACAGCATGTAACTGGTTGTCATGACAACCCTGTCATTCTCCTTGTGAATTGCTGAACCAGCCATCAGTCACATGCACTTGGGGAGAGGAAGATTCTCTAACGGTTTCCAGGAAAACATGCTGAAATGTGGTATTTACAGGCATACGTGTAACCAGACTCTATCTGTGCCAAAATGATTTGCTGTTTTGATTAACTGTAAAATCAACCACAATCAGAAAAGACTGACTTCATAAAAATCCTAAGGAAGTGTGCAATGAATCACCTGTACTATTCTTTTTCATGAGATGACATCTTTGGCTGTATTTATTACAAGCGTAAGAAGCATTCAAGCAGAGATGATTAATCTTAAGGAAAAGAGAGGAAAGCAGTACTGTCAACATTCAGGAAAAAAACCCCAAACCCACAACTAAATCCATTTGTTTTGCTGTCTTGGCTTCTTCTCGCTTTCAGTGACCAAATCTCAAGCTGTTAATATAAGGATCACAGTACTAGTACAATTACCAAGGGAAACAAGGGCAAGTGACTTCAGCAGAGGGGCTCTGAAGAACTGCTTGTGACAGCCCTGGGTGAGGGCGATGGATGATACTACCTGTCCTGCTTAAATGGGAGAATCTTTGCGCTCTCCAAGTTGTCTGCTTAGGGGTAATACAGTCTGAGGTCCAGAGGTGAAGTCATGAGAAACTAGCACCAGAGCTTGTGTTTACAGGAGTTGATACTAACAGCAGCAGCAGTAGGAAAAAGTATGTAACTACCGCAGTAAAGGCAGTGAGGAAAGGCCTGTATGTTCCTTCCTGGGAAATGGGCAAGAAATAGGTAAACACAAGAGGACTAGCCTGTTCACCAACCAAAAACACCTGTCCATGAAACAAGCAGAGCCTGGTAAAGTGAGGAAGGAAGACTTGGAGGTGACCTGAACCTCTCAAAGGTGGTCTCAAGGGAGCTGTTGTGGTGACAGATGGACCAGGAGGAAGCCAGCCTCTGTCCCATCTGGAGGAGGGTGGCCGTTTAGCCAGGTGGAGCAGTGGTGACAACATGAAATTACAGACACAGAAGAAGCTTGAGCAAAAGTTGATGAATTTCTACTGAGAGTGCTGTACTGGAGACACATCCTACAGCTCGTCCACAAACTTTATTTTGTGATGAGATCTCAAGCTCTTTATTAGGGTGCTGATGGACATTAGGAGAGCTGGGCAACTAAGATGATCTACTGGGTCTGGTTGGAATTGGGCTAATTTTTTTTCTTAGCAGGCTATAAGGTACTGCACATTACATTTGTGACCACAACAAGTGCTGGAAACATACCAGTGGTTTAGTTATTGCTGAGCACTGCTTGCATAGGGCCGAGATTGTCTCTGTTCTCAGCCTCAAGCAGACTGGCTAGGAATTGGCCTGCTAGTGCTAGTGTTTGCACCACTTTTTAAAAATGATTATTTCTTTCTTCACTTAGTAAGTTTTCTTTATCATGAGTCATGACTTCTTCTCACTTTTGCTCTTCCAGTTCTCTTCCCCATGCCACTGGTGGGAGGAACAAGCCACCACAGAATTCAAAGCGTATTGGCCAGCCTCAGATCCAGGAAAAAATAAGGAGGTACCGTCTGGGGTGCAATGAAAAAGAGTCCCAAACAAGTGAGGGCAGCATATAAATGAATGCCCTTTCCACCAGCTTGGTGCTTAAATTAGATACTATCTGAACAAAGTGCACCAATACATTAGAAGATTTCTACCAACTAATTTTCAAAGCAGTCTGAATAACTTGCTACTGTTCTAGTAAGTGATCCACTGCTTATAAATACATTTTGCATATCCCGGAATTACAGAATGGTTGGGGTTGGAAGGGACTTCCAGAGATCATCTCGTCCAACCCCTCTGCTAAAGCAGGCACACCTAGAGCAGTTTATGCAGGATTGCATCCAGGTGGGTTTTGAATATCTCCAGAGAAGCAGACTTCACAACCTGTCTGGGCAGCCTGTTCCAGTGCTCTCACTCTCACAGTAAAGAATACAATCAGCATAAGAGGGTTTCTAGCTTATTTGAAATGATAGTTCTCTATTCCTTCCACTAGATGGCAAAAGCTTTTACTTAAAGAGTAGTCCAAAACACAGCAGACTGGGTACCTCTATTTGGTCTAAATCCACAGTGATCATGCATTGTGTGAATGTGACCCAAAGGAGCTCCTCACCGTGCAGGACTCTGAGCATCAAATAGTTCATCAAGAGCAGTATTTTCATTATCATCAGTAGCAAATTACTAAAAATGTTATTGCAAGTTAGCTTTCAGGGCTAAACCAGTGCAGCAGCAATCTGCATCTGCTTTTCTGATTTTTTTTTTTTTTCATAGTATCTTTTCTTCCCATGCCTTTCCCCACAGAGAGCAGAACTGCAGCATATGATCTCACGTTCTGGCTTCATCACATATTTAACTACTTTGTCTTGTTTTAGAGGCAGGGTTTTGTTTGGTCTAAAGAGGAAGAATTAAATGACCACCCCACCAAGAGACTGCTAGACTCACATAGCGAAGCCTACACACCACTGTCTCAGGGGCAGGCACACTGCACAGCACACCAAGGGAAAGCAACGTGCATGTGCATGGGGTCCAGCCTTCCTTCCCTTCACAAAATTTATCTGTCACAACAGCAGCCAAGCATTTGGTAGAAAACTGAGGAAAATCATATTGGTAGCAGCTCTGCGTTTATGTATTTCTCTCTTAAAATTAAGACTCTGATTCTCCTGTTTCCTCAAAGTGAATCGGTATGCTAGTGTCAAACCACGCATAGAACAAAACATTAATTTTGGGCAATGAACAAATATAGTCTGGAATTTTCACACAAAACAGAAAGATTGAGCCTATATTACACAAAAAGCAGTTAAACACAGATGTCCTTCTGCCTTCAAGACACAGGATGCCTGCAGAGCAGGAGGAGATGCTGTGCCAATGGCTGGCCTATGGCAGTAGGGTCACCTCAACAGCTTCAACTCTCCACAAAAGAAGTCCTGCAGCACAGTGCTTCCCTTAAAGCTAACACCCTTGTTTCGCAAGCTTCAAAAAGAGTTCAATATCTCCAACTTGTAACTCTCTCCATTTTACTGGGACTGGCTGTAGACACAAGTGGTTCCCATCTCCCTTACACCTTGACACAAGCCATGAAAGACAAAGGAACAGATCTTAATCCCTCCAATACACTTGCCATCAATCTCTGGGAATAAAGAATGGCAACAAGGCTGGACTCCACACTTTTAATCCCATTTGTTTGAACTGAGGAGTAGCTTTCTATCCTCTCTATTCTATTTCTGTTGTATCCTCAATAGTTTTTAATTGAGGGTTGGTGATGTCAGTGAGTGCCTCTTTAATCTGAATGACACGAATAGTAAGAGTATGGAAGAAACAATCTGAATAGCAGTCACCATTTTTTTTTTCCATTTTAGAAAAGGAACTGCATAAAAAATATTTGTATTAAAAGTCAGGTACTGTGCAAAGTTAATTTTCTTCATCTAAAATATAATGAGGCCTACTGCCTTCAGGAGTCCATGTAGAGAAAGGAAGGGCTACACTTCCCTGGAGAATATCCTGCATAAATATATTGATATAGTCTGAAATTTTAGGGACGTGCTCATTAGTGTTTTTGTGCATGAGACTGGCTAATTAAAAGCCACTGAAGCTGCCCAATGGTACAGACATGCAATTCAATTGGTGGCTTGACTAAAGCTGCTTTTCTTTGACAGCTTCATTTACAGCACTGTGCAAATGCATTAGAAAAACCTTTTCCTGAATTTAATGATTCAGTAAAAACAGAACATAAAATTGAATTACAATCCGAGTTACTATCTGAAATTAAATGTTTTACTTGACAAAAAAAAGCAAAGTTTGCAACAACAGTCATTTCCCCTCTCACATGCAAGCTCTGTGCATCCTTCAGCTCACACAGTGCAGCAGATGCTCTAGGACGCCATGAAAATGACTGCTTTATCTTCACACCAACCTTGTGAGGCAGGAGAGTGCAAGCCCTGTTTTAAACAAGTCAGGAAGGGGTAGGAGGAGAGGTCTGAGATGCATGAAATAATTCTCCTGGAGCCATGCCCAGACTCCAGGTACTCCCTGAGATCTGTGCAGGCTCCCTGCACTCAAGCACCAGACAAACACACACAGTGCACAGAGATCAGCCACTGTGCTCCAGTGTGTCTACACACCAGAGTCCCCTTCCATCCTACAGTATGGACTGCTCTTTGTAATATGGCAAAACTTGGTCAATTAAGTACTAGCAGTAAAAGCTGGAATGTGACTTTTAACAATCTATATAATGGATCGGTTTGCCGCTGTAAAGCGGTACTGAAATGTGCATTAGATAGCAAACTGAAGGCTCCTGGTCTTTTCCAACATAGAAGCTGAAGACCTAGTATTTCCCCATCTCCAAACTAATTTCATGTTGCTACAGTACTGAAGGGATGGGAGAATTCGTTCTGGTGAAAATCCACTCTTACTGTTAGAGATGCATAAGCAGGGAGTTTTGCATAAGCCTAGAAAGCAGCACATTGACCCCACGGCCCACGGCCTCCCTGCAGGAAGAGACATAGGGAGAAGCTTGGGCACCACGGGCAGCTCCAGCCCGTGCTGAGGCCTTTTAAGACGGTGAACTCAAGCTTCACCTCCCAGCCTTCAAACTTTGAGACTTTTTATTAAAAAAAGCCAACAACCAAACAACTTTAACCTTTTCAAAAGTAATTTTGCTTCAGTTGAAGTAAGCCTTTTCCTGCACAATGCGTACAGCCCTACATGAAGTGCAACGTACAGCATCTACAACTGGAAGGCTTTATGAACGGGGCTTCTGACAGCAGATGGAGGCACCAGGGGAGCTGGCTGTGTTTCACTCGCTGTGGGAGAGGGAAGCGTGCTGATAGCACACACGGGTCTCTCACAGCCCTGCAGCTTATTCAAGGATTTCACATCACTACATTGGTATAACAACTTGCTATTAGATCTTTAGTCATACTGTCCAAAAACCTTCTGGTATTAAGAAATCTCAAAGATGTTAATCATCTTTGAAAGCATCCATCTAGCGTTAGAAATACCGGTATTTTCATTCTCATATCTACTTCATGGCACTCCAGCACTAAAATTCTATATTTTTCACAGACTGGATTCATAAATGTAATTGAAGCTAGACTTTAAAATCTGCATTTAAGGAGATACAAATGGTATCTCTGATACCAGCAGTAGCAAGAATTAGAAGAAAATTCAGAAAAAATAACGGGGGTCCCAATCACCCGGGAAGTCTAAGTTAGCAAACAGTAGCCGGAAACAAACCCAACACACAACAACTAGTGTCCTATGCCAGACAGCGTTTGAAAGAGGAAATTGAAGGGATTAACTTTTAAATTCTACAGAACCACAACATGATTTCACTTGCAATTATCACCACCTTCAATTCAAAGCCCATTAGCAAAATGGATGCTTTGAAAATGAGGATAAACTTCCCTTAAAGATGCATACACCCAGAACATAACTTGAGAAGTTTCCTTTATTGTGAACCCTGAGACAGAATATCCCTAAACACAAACACCTGCTTGGTAAGAATAAAAGTATGCCAAAGCACAGGAAATCAATAGACAAAACCTCCAGTGTATGATAAACCACAAGCCACTGAGCTCTGTTAGCACTGTGGAAAAGACCTTCTGGTGTTAAGAAATCTCAAAGATGTTTGTCAGCACAAACAGCTGACTGTCATCACATGTTGTCACAAACAGTAAAACAAGAGATGCACAAGCGACAGAATGGTCCTTCTCCCAGCTGAAAACAGTAGCTCATCTTTGGTGGAAACATTACAATTTGTTGACATGCCAGAAGGCTGCAGGTAGTCTTGGAAAGCTGGAAAACCAGTTATGTAGGATGAGAAGAGCACCCTTTCTGGATTTCTATTCACCTTTGTTGCTGTGCAAAAACAAAAGACTGCAGATAGATCCTACAGGATTAGGATACACGCAGTTTCAAGAGCTGTTTTTCAATGCACAACCTTCACCTCTCAGTTTTCTTCTACAGACAAAGATGCCCTGTTGCAGTGGGGTGGCTGCAACCTTTCCCTGGGAGACAGCCTTGGCCCGTGGAAGAATCAAGGAGACGATATTTGATAGATGTTTTCAGATTTTATTCCCCCTGGCCGCACATGGCCGGAGCCTGGCAGGGACTCCGACAGCGACCTGCCCCCAGAACAGTTCTGGAACAACCCCCCCCCGGGGTCCCGTGAACACTCCCTTAAGTACAGGATTCCCGCGGGCTACATTCAAACTGACCAATAGGGGACAGGATTTGGGGTACACATGACCAGGGAACAGGGACAGAGAAGCCCCGTGCCCCACGCATCCACTCATGCTCATTCCCCCCACGGCGGTCACCTCTTCAATGCCCATCTCCTCTTTTTTATCCACTTTTTAGAAGTTCCTTCACCATTACTCTTCTGCTACTTCAAATCCTCAAACACAATGGCAGGCAATTAATTACCTTCTGCCACTCTGGAAGGATCAAGGTCACCAAGTTTTCTGAAGATAGCATTTTAGTACTCACTGGCAGTTGAAAAAGTTACATGTTAGGAACCAAGATCAAGATAAAAGTCTTTATGCCTACAGTTTTAATGTAGGATTGAACTACCACAGGACTAGTGCATGCACTTCACGTGCCCTACTATAAAAATGGAGGTATCAGAACTAGAAAAGACAGACAGATAAAAAAATATCTCTGCAGGAAGAGACACTAAGTGAAGTAGGACTCTCCAGCTTGGAAAATAAATGACAGGGAAGAGGGGAGGATGTCAGAGAAATCTGTTAATTCATGAATGGTGGGAAGAAGGCAAGGATGGAAAGGAAGTCATTCACTGTTATTTACTGCTTCCTAAAACAGAAAAGCAATAGGCATCTAATGAAATTATTGGAGAGCAATTTTATAACAAAGGGAAATACTTTTTCATATAATACATAATTCAATTATGGAGCTCATGGTCACAGGATGTTGTGGATGCCAGAAATACAAATGAGAAAAAAAAAGATTAAACAAATTAATGTTAGAAAAGTCTGTCAAGGGCAATTAAAGAAGATAACATGAATGACATACCAAGTCTAAAAGTCCTAAAATTATCAATTACTGGAAGTGAAAAACATATAACAGGAGGAGGACCATTTTATGCTAGCCCTGCTTTTTGTTTTTAGTGAAGCCATGAGTTTCTGCTACTGACCACTGTTGGAGAAGCAACCCATAAAGAACGACACGAGCCTAATGTCTGCTGTATATGGCCATTTGGGGATGTACAACATGGAACTGTAACCGCTGTAACTCTCGTAAAAGCTCTGCCTTCCATTTACTACATTAGTTTACATTGGAAATAGTGGAATTAACAATATTACTGAAAGACTTTGATAAAAGTTACCACAGCACTTATACTGGATCAGATAAAAAAGCCACATCTGATGCGAGAACTCTCAAACCAATATACCCAAGCTTCCTCTAAGGGATTTATATATAAATAGAGATATCTATTCCTAGAAGGAAAATACACAATAAATTTATTCTCATAAATACAAAGGTACACAGTTTCCTACCCTGAGATACAGAATAACCTCATATGGCAATAGAAATGCAGGAGTTATGAGACTGAATATTATTATCTTTGCACATTTGTCCCCTTCCCTTTTATATTACCATGTATCCAAAAGGAAACTTCTACTACTATTATACCAAATTATACCTCACCATTTAACAAATATAAATTTATTTATAGACAAATAGAACAGTTTGTCTTAAATATCTATATGAATAAGGAAAGGGTTGAACTACTTAGTAACAGTTGAACTACTAACAAGAATAAGTTGAACTACTGAGGAACAGTTAACGAACAAGAGATATGTCTGGTGATTAGTGCAGAGACAACTAATGTTTTTACACATGCTACATGCTTTTACACATGGCAATTCCTACAGTTCAAAAAAGCTCTTATGTCAGTAAGTGTTTACAGTCTCGCTGTCCTTATATTATTTGCATTCCAGAAAATTTCAGAAGTAGAAAGGAGACATGACAGTGACATACTGTAAACAAGATGCTAGCCAGAAATTCAGTTTATACCCTGATGACAAATTCTCAGTGAATCCTGCCACCTGAAAAACAGCACTGTGGCCAGGAAAACACATAATCCTGATATAGCATCTGTAAAATAATAAACCAAAAGTCAAAATAACCCAATGGGCTGGCCTTTACACTGATCCTTTTGCAGTAATGTTACCAGAAGTAGAAAACTGTTTTCTCTCTCTTCTAAATTTTGACCAACACTTTACCCATCAGCAAGTCATAAAACCACATCCCACCAAAAGACCTTGACTGTTTTACCAAACAAGGTGGTTGATTTGTTTGTTATGGCAGAATTCAAGCTTCAAGGCTCATTCCTTTCAAAAAGTTTACTTTTAAAACACTGAAGAAATAAAATACTACTCTTGTGAACTCACATTTGTTTTCAGCATTTTTGACAGAAATTTTTATGATTTTGTGTCTTGTGATATCTGGAACTTTTAAAATCCCTAACTCCTGGAATCATGGGAAAATTGCAGCTTGTCCACTTAAAAAAACCCCGAATCAACAAATATTCAAAAACCCTCTCATTACAACCCACAGAATCTCTCACATTTCCCTTTCAAAAAAAGGTGAAAAAACAAAATGAAAGCTTAATCCTAAAAGATAAACAATGACGTAAAATTTATTCTTGCTTTTGAATATACATTCTTTTCAGACTCTCATTTGGGGACAAGACGTATTTGCTCCAAGAAAAATTTATATTTGTTTTCCTTTTGGTTTTAATTGGTTTATTGGCATATATTGAAGAAGTTATTCATCTCACTTTAGCCTTTATAAATGCATCATATCTATAAGAATTCCTGTGCAACTAAAATGAGGATGTAAAATTAAATGCTCCTTAATAAAGGAGCAACATGTGCAAATTCCCTCCCCTCCCTTTTACTTTCAGTGCTTGATCTGTCCACTTGCCCTGCCTGCAGATGGGGTGGTTTGCAGAGGAAAACAAAAGAGGTCTACCATACAAATGCTAGATGTATTCCTTCACCCACAACAAAGCTTCTGTTGCACACCTGAATACTAAAAATAAAATCAGCAATTACTATTACAGTATTTTTCAAGTGTGGTCTTCAGGGAGTGCAACTTTTAAATCAGTACATTTTGTCTGTGGATTTTTTTTTTTTAGTACTGTCTGACAGTTATTGCACCGATGTTAGCAAAATTTGGAAGCCTCAAACATTGGTAGAACACATAGATAATACCTCCACCTACTTCTGGCAGAGAGAAAATCCAGCCCTCTACATTATTCCTGGAAAACCACAACTAAGAGTCACTACTCAACTGGTTTTATTTTGGAACAGCTGAAGCTTGTCCCAGATTAATAACAGCCTCCGTCAAGTCAGAGACATCTATCCACTAAAAAAAGGTGATTTCCTCCAGGAAGTGTAGAATACACTGGACCATGACCCACTATTTTCTGGAGCAGCTTCTTGAAACTTAAAGTGGATGTGGACTTAAAGAAGCCAGTGGGAGAAACAGAGAATGGGAAAACTTCCACTGTCACCCTATTCCGACGGTAGCTTCTTTTAAGAAGCTGCATTTTCCCTCTGAAGTAATTGTAGGGTTAGAAAATCTTAGGAAGGAGGAGCTTCGTATATTTAAAGCATAGAAATCTGGAGTATAGTTCTGAAAGAGAGAATTCACCTGTGACATGAAATCAAGAGAACTACAGAAAATAAATCTTCTGTTAATGATCATACATTATTTTGATGTTGCATAAAAGCCTTATTTCCTATACTTACCCTGAACACATGTAGGCAATATAATTTAACAAAGCCTAACACACCCATTTTAGTGGAAAAAAACCCAATCCTGTAAGAAAAATGAAATAAACTTCCTCTTCCATGCCAATGGAAAATAGCCCTGAACCCCCTGTTGTTCTGACGTCATCTTCCTACTTTTCAGATATCTTTGTTAAAAAAAGCATTGGTCATGTTTCAGAACAATTAACCAAAGGAAATTATTGTAGCCAGGAGACTACAAAGTTCCTTAGTTGATCTGCTGACAGCCTTCACGGGCAAAAATGGGAGACTCCATATTCCATTTTAGTTAAGCACAAAAGAAAAATAAGGTAATTTGAGTTCAACACCAAATGTCGTCTTGAAATTCTGCTACAGCTAGAGTGTGACAAACAATGCTAGCTTACCCACAAAAGAAAAAAGTGAACTAAATTTTCAATAATTTTACAAAAGCTAAACCAAATCACTGTTTCTTATAATTAGTTTGTTATGTGAAGAGCAAATACAGCTGTGTTATTTAATTACAGTTCCCCAAATGAAGAGAAAAAGTTGTGTAAAGGTTTTGTGTGAATCAGCTTTCCAATAAAACATCCTTTTTCTACCTTGACAAGTTGATTTATTTAGAGCTGGCAAGATGGTCAAAACAAAATATCGAAGATATTAGTCAACATTCTTTGACAGCTCTCAATTCAATACTGGCTATAAACTGCCTCACATTTCAAACCCCCGAACCCACACTCAGTATTGCAAAAGTTTCTTTACCTTGAACTTTAGGGAATGACTAGGGGTACCATTGTTATACTGTCTAGATATTTTTTCCTTCCCTTTGACTGCAAGAAAAATACAGGGCAAGAATTTGTCATGTGTAAAGGAGAAATCAAAAGTCTGGTTTGGAATGTAATTTAAATCTATGTAAAGATCTTTGAGCTCTATGGATCCCAAGTATAAAATGTCATTTGTCAATTCTCTACTGAAATAATGAGCCTTCAGAAAGATACTGCTGCAACCTAACCTGTCAGATACCAGCTGATCTTCCACTGAGCAGAATTTTTATTAACAGATAAAATAATTGCATTCAGCATCCAGGCCTAAAGTGACATTGTCAACCAATGAAAAATTAAAATAGAAGTGTTACTTACAGTTACTAGATGCTCCCGTATAGTTCAGCATGTACTGATCTGCTACCAGCATCCTTTAAGTTTGCTATATACATGTCCCAACAGCTTCATATTCTCCTTCTGTGCAGCACCTCCAACTCAAATATGAGGAAATACACTGCTGTGTTTAAACAGACACTTACTTAATTAATCTAATGAGGAATGCTACTTCGGATGGGAGGGAAGAGAAGCCACCCCCATTCAACTGCCGGTAAATGTAACAGAGGAAACACCACATTTTGACCATATAAATGACTGCATTTTCTAATAAGCCAAGAAAAAATAAGAGAGATGGCTACACATGAATTTCAGCAGCGTGTGCACACACGGCATCCTCTACTGAATTAATTCCAGCTTGCAAGACATTGATGTATTTTCTGACTGACTCTGCTTAGGAGACAAGCTTTTGAGCAGTCTTTCAGCCCACAAGCCTTTAGATGACAATCAAATCAAGATTTAATCAGTTCAACTTTGAATCAGAACAGCCCCTCATCCTGCAAACCAACCCCTGAAAATATATTTATGTCGATTTTTTTCTTCAGCTGCCTGTATAAACATGAAATGTTTAAAAAAATGTAAAGCAATGGTCTACTCTTCAAAGACATAATTCTTCTTATGGCTCTAAACCTCTGACTTCATGAAGGTGCATTGTAGGAAGGGTAGAAATTGATTTAGTGAAAAGCTTCTATTAGTGAGAGCGTTGTTCTCATTGCAAAATCCCTCCCCTTGCTATAATCAATAATTTAAGCAAAGCCAAGAATCATGTCAGCCAAAATGACCAGGATAACTCGACTGTCTCTTTCTTACAGAGTACAAGTAAAATTAAATTAAGGTCTGAATGGGAATGTATTCTAATTCAAAAATTAATTTGGCCAATCTGAGTTGTGCTTTTTAGCTTTCATGTTGAGTAGGGGAGTAGGGATGGGGTCCTTTGTTCCTTACTAAAAACTTCTCAGGTTCAGAGAAGTGCCCAAAATCCACTTCCAAACAGTAAACACCATAACCCTAGATTTAGAGCATTTTATCAGTAATGTGCAAAGAAGAAATATGCTCTACAAAGTTAAAGCCCTTACTTGTGGATTATGACACTGCTACTCCTCTCTCAGTGCCCTGCAATGATGTCTGAGTCAATAACTGATGCAGTGCTTAAAATTTAAATTAAGCTCTGCAAATTCTCAACTCAAAATCAATTAGAAAATAGGAAAAATGTACTTAGTTAAATTGTGTTACTGTTTAGGACAAAATAGTTTTATTAAGAAACAGTTTCATGAAGAGTTCTGAGAATGATTTTCAAGCAAAAGCCTTGAAGTAGTCTTACTATGTAATAAATTAGTGCAGTGTATCAAATTATGTACATATAAAATAATCAACATAACAAATAGCAGTTAAAAAATAAACCCTGTAACACAACACCATAAAAAATGGATTAAAATGCCCTAGAGACATTATAAGCAGGAAGCAAAAATACATGCTTTAGATTTGGATTTGTCCTCTCCCTCTCTCCCCAAGGACTTCTCATCAGCCCAGTATGATGGATAAATCTACGGTGCAAGGCGAAGAACACACTGCTGGGCTTTAGAAAACTAGACCCAGACACTACAAGGAACCCACTTAATGTCATTATCTTGAGCTCTGTAGCAGCCAGATATTGGACATTTATGTCCTAATCCCAAGTACCCAGGGGCTCTCAAAATGAAGCAGTCAAGTATTAACAGCAAATATATGTGCTTTCATGGGACTGCTTAAAAAAGGCTTCATGTCCCTTAAGACAGGGACCATACATGCACTCTCAAGCGAGGTCTGGGTTCAGAGCAGGGTCTCTGCAGCATGCCAGGTCGTATCACACTACACCTTTTCTGGCCCATGGAGATGCTCAGTGCTGCTCTGAATCTGCCCACCTTCTCTTGACGCAACAGCAGCAAACCCCAGGCTGCCTGCAGCACCATCTATTCCATGTCTTGGTGGCACATGCTGTAGGTTTCTGTATGTCCAATACCATAACTTGCAACAGCACCTTTGCAACTCAAGGCACCCACAGGCCCAATTCAGTCAATCCCATGTTGTTTATTAAAGCTGAATTCAAATTCTATCAGCTAATGCTTGACTTCTGTGAGAATTCAGCACATGAGGAACCACTGCGCTAAGACACTGGGGTCTAAAGGAGCCACTAACTTGGGAAGATCAAAAGAAATACCTCCAGGTGAAAACATAACAGGGCAGGAACTTGAGGAGGAGTTAAGTCTGTGTCCCTCTGTAAAAACATCTCCTTCCACAGGGGCCTGAACTAGGATCTGACTTTCTCTTAGCAGTACTTCAGTATTAAATAACTCAGAATTCCCCATTTTTGTGCTCTTTCAGTTTTCAGAACTTCTGTGAAATAACATCCCAGCACAAGCAAAATCCCCAATACTCACTTCTGCTGTCAAACTTAGTAAATTTTGCAGACTGTCATTGCCTTTGTGCTAGCCTTGCTTGCCTAACCTACTGTCCACAAACATCCCTGCTTGCTTCCAGCTCTCCTTCAGCTTGTGCCAACTTCTCATTTATCTCCACAGCTGCATTTACTCTCCTTTTGCTTCCCCCTCCAGTGGGTCCCTCCTCCAGGTCATGTTCCCATCTTCCAACCCATCCTCCCCACTTCACAATCCACTTGTTCCCCCATCAGCTTTCTCCTCTGAGAGCAGTGGGGAGACCAGCTCACCACCACTGGGCCCGACGCTGGGATCACAGCAGGCGCTCACAGGAACAACCGCAGTGGCCCAGGCTTTGCATCTCCACTCTGCAGAGTGCAAAAACACAGGAATATCTTCTGAGCAAGAAACCCCAAACTGTGCTGGCCATCCCCGGCTTGTACACCTGGTGAATCGCTGCCAGCCCAGCAACTGCAAGGTCCTGAAAAGCTCAAGGGCCGCTGCAAAGCCTAGAGACCCATTCTGCTGAATGGCAATACCATTCCTCTACCACACCTCCTGCAGCTGATATACAGGAGCCTAGAAAATGACAAACAAGCACCCGAACAGGCTGCAAAGAGCTTCAGAGCGCACAGACCCCATCTAGAAGAATATGAGCTCGTTCTCAGCTTGCCTTAACAAACAGAGGCCTGCACATAAAGTGTTCTCCCAAACATAATGCTGTTTTTTCCTTCCTTTCCCCAGAGATATCTATACCCATTTCAAAGCATCAATCAGGTGAATTGAAGTTTGGCCTGACTTCTATGCAGCATTCAGAAGTGCTGAGGCAGAGGTTTACCAGATCGATTTTGGTTGTAAATCTTTATTACTTGAACAGCTTTATGAACTGGGAACTTTCTTTTTTTTTTTTTTTTAAGGAGAGCTGATTAGTCTGGTATCAGCTTACTGTGGCTTTTCTTCTGTGCAACTTCCTGCCTTATAATCCCTCTGAAATCAGGATCCTGACTTTTCCCCATTACCTCCTCTGTTTTCTCTTCTGTGATTTGTTTTCCTTTCCTCTTTGCTTGGTCCTGTCTGACAATCCTAGGCATAGAAGAGCTTTTCCAACAAGATGCATTCTACCTCAGAGAGGAAAACAGGAGCATACAGAACTACACACGTCCATCCCTAAACTACAGAAGCTTGAAAAGTTTCCACAAATAGTTTGTAAAGTTAAGTACTTGACATAGTTAAGTTATTCACCACTTCTGAAACTTGAGCCTGCCCTATAGATGCTCAGAAGATTTTCCACTTTGCTACAGCACACAAAAAGCATGTCCTAATACCTCTTAACATTACACATTCATGTAAAGTGCACTGTGGAGTTAAGGGAAACGTGCAGTGCTCCGGACATTTTGTGAACTCCTCTACTCAGGCAGGAGTATGATGCTGGCATTTACTTCCCTGCATCGCCTTGGCACCACCTCTACTCCCCATTGCCACCTTTTACTTTCCCACACAGGTATTCCACATGTTCCAGGAGCAGGCCCTGCAGCCACTTGTTTATCCCACAACTACATGTTTTACTGAATAGAAAAATTTTCATTTTTAACACGCTCAAAATCATAGTACTGTGGTTATAGAAAGCAGCACTATGATATTTTCTGGATTAGGAATTATGAGCTTTACTAAAATAGCATGGGAAGTGCCCCTGAAAAGACAAACACCAAACAAGAAATAAAATATCAAGGGCAAAACAACCGAGCTTGTTGGACTCCCACCAAGTGGCCAGAAGTTCAGCTGGAGTAAGGTCAAAATCAGTGAAGCTCTGTCTAAGTTAGGACAGGGCCACATTTGACACTCTCTGTAGCCAAAGCACTGAGCTAGCCACAGCAATGCTTTAGCAGCCAAAGCACAGCCACCACAAGGCAACTATCTTCAAACTCGATCTCCCCCAGCCTGAGAGCACTCAGGAAAGGATGTCATGCTAGGAGACGGCTGTGTTTAAAAAATATGACAAACCATCCTAGACCCTTTGGAAATATAGCAGAGATTAAACCAGGAGTTATTTTTAAAACAAAGACACAGAGAAGGAACAAATTTCATTTCTGCACTACAGGGCAGATGTTTCAGACTCTATTCAGCTGGTTAGTTCATCTGTGAGTGTTACTTAATGTGCATCCTGCTCAGCCTGTGATTGTTTCTCCAAATGGAAGTCCTAATTCTTGCCTCTTATCTGCTGCCTCTCTTGGACACCACCAGACATCTCAAGGGACACCAGGTGGGCAGTTGAACCAAGCTCACCCTAGCAAGGAAATTGAATGGCTCTGATGAACTGAAGAATCCTTCTTTACCTTTCTGGCAAACAGTTAAGTATGAAACTGCAACTGTGACCATACAACACATTCTGGAAAACCTTTTCTATAGTCCCAAATTTTGGTAATTGCAAACAGAGTTTAGGAGAGGATGCTAATCGCTGGTGTATAAAACATCTATTCTGCCATTCCTGAATTTAAGCACATTGATTCACTTTTATGTACCCATTTTTGTTATCTATCCCAATACAAAAGGGTGCTGTTTACCACTCTTAATTGTGGAATCTTTAGATTTCAAGTCAGAGCACTCAAGCATCCAAGATATGGATTTAGGTAGCTCCACTGAGAATCACAGAATAAAGCAAACCTGACTGCCTAAATACAGCAAGCAGCCTCCCTGTGCAACTGATAGTGGCAATGTGTACTCGAGAGGATCACCCTTCAAGTTCAATTTACTATCAAGTACTATTTATTTTATGGCCTTCTACCAGTAGATCCTGATGCTCTGAACACTGTGTAACCATGCTGCCCTTGAAGTTTTATTTCTTTTAAACTGGCCCTAAAATCTTCTTATAGGGATGGCTAAATTAGAGACAAACATGCAGTTACTTCACATGCAGAATGTGACCTACACCAGCACTGGGGATATAGAGCAATAGTCACCTTTCTTATTTCATAAGCAGTCAGCAAACAGTCAAGCCTGAGACTATAAAACATGCACTGTTCTTGAGACATGGTTACCAGTAACATGCAGGATTAAAAAAAAAAATCTAACAGCTCAATATTAAAAGTTGCCAGCCTTTAGGACGCACAGCAGGTGTGAACCAGAGACTTATTCTCAAAAAGATGAAAACTGGATGTTTACTTGGAACCCTACAACTCTATAGATGGTTCTATCTCTAGTTTTATAGGACTTATATTAATACACAAGGTAATTTAATGTATTTTTGGTATACAAATCATTTTCCCCACTCAGGAACACAGAAAACACATTCTGAGCAAGTAACACACTGTCTATATCAGATAGGTACTGCAAAGGAAGAATCACGCTTTTAAGAGAGCATCCATTTTAATTTGGTCAAAGATGCTGGTTAAAATCAAAGTCAGAATTGACCACTGCTATAAATCTTTCTGACTAGTTCATGACTTACTGTAATTTTTATTGCATTAAGAGGGCTATTCTCCCCAGATGTGCTGTTATTTCAGAACACTGGGCTCTCTTTACAGGAGCGACACTCCTGATTCCCAAGGGCCGGTCTCACAGCTGCCATTTCTACACTGGATTGAACTCATTTATTTGTAACCAGCCATTAAACTGCCCTCTTGTATCTGCTCGGAGACCAGCAGCAGGCAGGCATTTGGTATATTGCAATTGCACACAGCAGCAGCACTCCTGAAAAAGAGGACACTTGTGGTTTTTAAAGCCCTTTGATTCCAACCAGGGAGAAATATGGCATTGTGTGACCGAAAGGCCGAGGGATTGGGGATTCAGAGGAGGCTGCTGCCCCTGCACAGCCTCCCACAACCCCGAGGAGAGCAATGAGGGCAGCACAGAGCAAGAAACGTCCACGGCTCTCAAGCACCACGTGTCCCACATCTCAGGGACTTTCCTAATTACGGGGCTATTCCTGGTGCTAGAAAGAGGGGGTTTTATTTAAACTATTATATAAAACAGAAAGCAAAAGTAATTTCAAATTTTCTTGTTGGTTTTGAGGCAAAGAGAATTCTTTTTATTTCCTAAAGAATTCTAATTTTTAATTCATTAGAAATTATTACACAGAGCACTGCACTTTACAACGGTGGAATAACTTTCCATTGAAATTGTTTTTCAGGTGATACAAAGATTAAGAAATGTGCCTGCCTTCTACAGCCTTCTGGGGAATTTCTTAACAAAAAGCAAACAAACAAACAAAAAAGCAAGCCACAAACAGAAAACACCACCCTCATTCTCTCCTAGGTTTGGGCTCTGGGGCACATACTTCGCTGCTGCTTGTACCACACAGATTCAAACAATGAATACATGCAAATTCATCCAGGTGAAACTGGTGAATACACAGAGAGGGAGAGAAGGAATAGGTAGATAGTGTAATAACACAAGCTGTGTTTCCTTTGAAAGCTAGACGAAGGAAATTTTCTTGAGAGAGAAGGAGGAAGCATTCCCCATGATTTGAACCCAGTTCTGGTCCATTTGCAGTATTAAAACCCCCTGGAGCTGATGTCTGGTTATTCATAAGACTCTCCAAATGACAGAGGATTCAGCTGGATAGATACAGTAGGTCCCAGAGGAGATGCAGCGCCTGAGGCCAACAGAGGCAAGCTTGCTTGTTTGGGGTACTGCCTGCAGTGCTGGGTGTCAATCAGCTCTGGTGGCAAGTCGCTGCCTGTCTCTAGGAAGGCTGCCTGAAAACCCATTAGGGCTTGGCATGTGCTAAGATCTCAATGACATCCCATTGCTTTGCTGACTGTAGGGTTTTTCTGCTTCTAAAATCACCNTTCTTCTTCTAAAATCCCCTCAGACTCTTTTTTTTTTTTTTTTTTTTTTTTAAGTATTGAGTCTCAGAAAGAAGGCTAGATAGCTGAAAACACTCGTAAAATTACCTGGAAGTTAAGGTCAACGTAATTCTTGTCAAGATGCACATATAGCTAATATCCTTGGAGAAGAAAGAAGAGTTTCCTCATAACACATTTCTTATATTGTACTGTGCTTGTGGTGTTCAGTGCCCATTATTAATGGATTCTATCATAGCTATTTATCAACATTAATGTTTGTTAAAATAAGTCAATTGTTTTGTATCATTAAGTTGAGTTGTATTTATTTTTGACCTCCTCACTCAGAGAGAAGGTCAAGGCTCTTGAAAACACCTTTTTATTAGACCACACATAGAAGTATCCTGCCCAGGGGAGAGTTCAGGAGGATTTTGTCTAAACAATGATGCATTCCCAGCGCAATCAGTTAGAATAAATTTTTCAGGGTTTTTGAATTATAGAACTCCAAAAGAAAACACATGAAAACAAAACAACAAAAATACCCCACAAAACAACATTCAAATTTCCAGGATTTGAATAATAAAATATTGTTAAGAGCGGGAAGAGGAAGACAAAACAATTCAGAAGGCCTGAAAGAAGCATATTGTTATTTTCAACAGTGTCTTCTCAAGAAAGCCATATTTCTACCATGTTTCTGCATAAACTGAAGTGATAAATACAATCTCTGGATTGAACATTATTAATTCCCCAGGTATCTGCTGGACTACATTCTTTTATGGATTAACTGTTCTCAAGACTGGGGGATTTCTTCACTTCCCAGAAGTCATATGACTAAAACTCTACTGCATGTTTTTTTCCCCTAGATAAATGTCTTTGTTCCTTTGGGCCCTAACATCTATTACTGAAGCATAAATGCGATGGTTGAAGAGCACTGAGCTGCGAAGACCCCACATGATGCTCTCCTCCTACCTCAGATGCAGCGGCAGTGAAGAGCCCTGCCCGTGCCCAAAACCACAGACCACCAGGATGGACACCACCAGGGCTCACTGCACAACTCCCCAGCTGGGAGAGCTTCTCTTCATCCATGTTGGCACACAGGGAGCATCATCAAATGACTGGGATGGAGTGAGCACACTTACAAAGTTGTGCATTAGGAAAGTAAAAAAATCTTCACTGAACCTAAAAATCATCATTCAGAAAAGCTTTTTTGTTGGGTGTAGGTAGCTGTCAGTAGTTCAGCATCTCCAAACAATCATGTTCTTCTCACAACATGCACCCACTAATTATTGAAGAGCAATTATTTATAAACAAGCAAGAGGTGCAGTTAGCATATTTCTAGGACCCTATATGGCATCTGCTGGTGCCTTTCTTAAAGCTCTTACAATCCAGCAGGAAGCTTCCAAGCATTCCCTAGCAGACCAGGAGCTGTGTGCAAGGCCAGTGTGTGTATTTTGATACAATCCACTTCCCCACTAAAACTGCTAAACCACTTCTCTCCCTCCTGGCACCAGCTGAGAAAAGCAATGTCTTTTTAAACCAGTGGCCATGAGGAGCCTTTACTTGCGTACCTGTTTCATCAGGAGAGCTCGGCGAGGCGCTGTCCTGGGACAGGGTAGTCCAGCTGGAGTCTTCATCGCTTGGGGCCAGGTTTTGAATCCTATGGAGGGCACAGTCTGTTTTGGCCCCAGTTTTTGGGTGGTCTTTCTTCGTCTCTGGGCTTGATGACACTGTGGCAACCTGGCCATCCTCTGGGCTTGGCATCTTGTTCTGTTTCCGGGGCAGGACTTCCCCATTGACAATAACGGTAGAAGCCTGGCTGTTGCTTTGGGCAGACTTATCTTCCATCGCAACAAAACCCGGCTCTAGATCTCGAGCTGATGTCTCTAGATCCGCATAGTAATTCAGGAAGCTCTTGGTCCTCCTTGGCTGTGAGGGTAATATTTCACAGCCAGAGGAATCCTGCTGGATCGGCTCATTGCTTTCAAACTTCTCAGAAGTTACATTTACGCCTGCAGTGGTACCGAGGTTTTTGTTGGGATCCTGCTGTCCCTGCTCGGCAGCTTTCCTGAGCTGGTTTTCTCCATTCTTTACCAGCTTTATATTGGCAGAGCTGTTCCCCAGAAGGGGCTGAGCTGCTGGATCAGAAAGACCCATGGCTGTCTGAATGTTAGTCAGCGCGTACTTTTTCCGGCATTTCGGAGGAGTGCTGTTCTTGGTCTCCGTGTGCCTGATTTCTGCATTCAGCAGCTCGTTGTGAGAGGAGCGCAGGTTCAGGGTGTTGGGCGGGGTGGCGGGGCTGTTGCGGTTCACAACGTCCGTCGTGCTGCCGCTTGCCATAAACACTGCCAGCGCGTCCACACCGGAATCGACTGAAAAGCAAAGGAAACAGCCGTGAAACACATTCAATATAGACACCTTTTTGCTAGGGCTTCGGTAAAGGCATGTAGCACTTTGAGTAATTGTTTTACAGGAGGAAAATTACCACAACCTAAGTGAGGAAGTGAAGAGACAAAAGCTTAGCTTATTAAATAAGGAAGAAGAGAGACAGAAAAACATACAGAGAGATCATCAGGACCACAAAGATGAGAAAAAGTGGAAAGCTTGACCATATACAAGACAGTTTTAGGGCAGATTTTTCATTTCTGATTCTGCTGGAGGCAGGCTCTGTGACAGCAGAGATGCCCTTTGCAAATGCCTGGGACTCTCACTATCATCCTTACCATAACTATTTTAGCATTTCACCTCTGTCTCCAATGAGGAGGGAAATAACTCCTCAAGTGCTCATCACTGGAAGCAGAAATTTGAGATATTTCTAAGCAGACTGCAGACAGATGCTGCTTCTTTTTCATCTTACTGTAGTGCTGTTATTGCTAAGCCTGACTGGCTGGTCAGTTGTTGACTCCTAACACCTGCATCTTCCCTGCTATTTGTCTTTCTTTCCCCTCCCTACACTGCTGTTTTGTTGGGG